>JAHWFP010072159.1:0-12491 GCA_023313725.1 Lithobius niger | reverse complement strand
GCATGCAGTGGGCCACGCCGAGCGCCGGTTTCGAATCACGATGTCCATAACGATGTAGTTAAACCTCTACAAATTCACTTAGTGCCTGACGAAGACTGACGAATACTGTCTGTTGAAAATTTGCAAGAATCTGGTGAGATTCCTGTAATCTGAAATTGCGCGTTAAATTTAGGACTGACATTTTTTCGATATGAGCTTTCAGAGTAAAAACTGCTACGGTATTTTTAATGAGCAATGGTAATTCTGAACAGCTTATTCCCCAGTCAACACCATCAGCTAATGATAAAAAAAAAATTATGTGAATTGGTTGAAAATTCACCATTTGGTTGATTTCCCAAGATACTCAATTTTACCCAAATATAAGAAAAAAACAAGAAAAAAAAATGAACGTTTGTATTGAGCTTTATATAACATTTTTTAAGTGGGTCGGTACTACTGATACAATTTTTGACAGAAATTTAAAATGCACCAGACCCATACACAGTGCCATCCAAATATCCCATTTTCAAAAATTTGATATTTTTACCGAAATTTGATGTTTCATCAGTCTCTCCTTAAATAATTTTTGTCCGTCTCAAAATGTTATTCAGCTTATTTTTTTTAATTGTTGCTACACAACTTTTCACCAGTTTTTTACTAGGCTATTAAAACGAATCTAGGAAAAAAGAGCTGCGAAAAAGAAAGCCAATTGAGGGGAAAAAAAAAGAGCCGAAGGAAAAACTTTTCTTGGTGAAACTCCTTACCATTCCTGGTAAAAGTCTAGCCAAGGCAACAACTTAATCTATAACAGCAATACGGAAAATAAAAATATTTTCTCTTCGCGATTACGACGTTAACATTTTAGTGTTCGTGAGGTATTGTTTGCTCTTCTTCAGGAAAACTACGCCCTATTTGAAGCCGTTTCTTTAGACAAGTTTATTGGTTAATGAAGGTCCTTGCAAAGTTACTGTATATTGGTTTGGGAAAAAATTCTAGAAGGTGCTTGAATTTTGTTTGATCCTGCGAATCCTGTTGAATGATATATATACGCTCTAACCATGGAAGCGCTGCGATACTGGTATTGGAACCTGTACAGCCTTAATAAAAACCAAAAATAAGTCCTGAAGAAGGACATGGAATTAATTCCCCTTCAACCCTTAATTTGAATTTTGTCCTGTGGGTTGCAAGCTATAAACACGGGAAAATCTTGGTCCCAACATGCATCACCAGCTTTGTGGAGGGTACGGGGACCCTGAGCAAAGCGGGCAGGACTAACCAAATGGGTAGCGTCCTCGCGTACTAACCAACAGAACAACTGTTCGAATCGCATGACTGACCTAAGAAAGATAAATATGGGACTAAAAAATGCGTTATTGGAACAACTTTAAGACTCGCAACGATCGTTAATAAAATCTTCACCACAATTTTCACTCATTTTCAAAAAGAAGACCCTCCTTAGTCCATATGGGACTGGAAAAAAACCCCTAAAAGACATTGAAGGGAACTTGAGATGACTAATTTCCATGATTGCAGTTATTCACAGATGCTTAAAAACTAATACTGAAAAGTTGAAGTCAGTGGACGGCCGCAGGTTCAAAAAAACTATTATTGATGTTGCAGAATTTCGGAACACTCGCAGACTATCACGAAAATGTGAATTTCTTCCATCTATACAGTAAAAGCTCGTTAATGAGAATTTTCAAGATTTTGATGGTCAGGTACTCGGTCAGCACTAAATATATACGGCTATAACGAACTGTTAATACGTATGTACGGATAACAGCTAGCAAACAAATATTTACAATTACAGCTTATTATCCCCCCCCCCCCCCTCTGAATTTCGTTTCGTTCCACATAAAACGTCGATCGATTGTCGACTCCAACTTGGGAAGTGATAGGAGTTTCGTCGGTTTGCACAAGTTGCGAAGGTGGAGGACGAAAAGAAAATACAGTATAACGGTAGTCTAGGCTACATTATTTTAAAGTTGCAGTCCAATTTCTCCTGTCGATTTAATAAGAACATTGTTAGCAGTCCCCTTAAAGTTAGTATTAAAGAGGTTTTACTGTACTACATGCTACAGAATTGTAATTTCACAGAATTTTCTCCAACTCTCAACAGAAATTGCCACAGATATGACTGAAAAAACTTCGTGAAAATTACATGTCCCTATTAATAGTTTGTTCCCCCATTTGTTTCCCCATTTTTGAATACTGTGTATGTATTAAGTAAGATTACAGTTGTGACTTGTCAACATAAGTTTCATTATCTGGAAAGGATTTAGCTTGAGACGCAAGATTATTTTTTGTGTGTGCATGACCTAACTTGGTGGCGAACATTATTTCCGATTATTTTACTGGGGATGCCAGCTTAATAAATGGCTACTCTTTGTGCTGTTGAGCCTATTTATTTTTTATTTTAACTGTATTGTTATTGTAAGTGGTGTTGTCAAGGAGAACCAAATTAGACAAAAGAAACTAAATCATGTTTTGTTTGCAGGTGGTCGCTAAAGATGGGAGACTGAAGTGAAGTTCATTGAAACAAATCTTGTACAAAGCAACAAAAACTTGATTACTGAAGACGAAATACTGCTGACAGACTGACTACTCAAAACACTATTACCAGTGTAGTTTGAGTTGTTTTGGAAATTGTGCTTGGTGGCCTCGACGGTGGGAGCCAGCAAGTTGTATCTCTTGGAAGGGGGTGTACGTCCAATAATAACCACAAGGAGCTACTGAGTGTTATTTGTTGCTGTCAGTTAGCTTGTGGTACATGCAAGCAAGTGTTTACTACTACTACGTTGATTGTAATCTGGGCCATGGTATCTTGTGCAAAATACAACCCAAATTGTTAAATGTTAATGTATAACAGATAAAATGCAGTGTGTTCTGTAGTAGTTTGCCGACGAACGATTAGTGGAAGGGGTAAAAAAAAAATTGAAATGGTTGTAAGTTCACTGCCATGAGTTTTTTGCAGTGCGGTTTTGACACTGGTCATAGTTTTCATTTTTCGTTGAATCCTGAGCGTGGTTTTTATTAGCCCGGTTGTGTTCCCGTTAGTACCCTCTTGCCTTCCGTTTCCTGTTCCTGCCCTCCTCCCCAAATTTGTTGTGCTATGTCTTTTTTGGGACTCTCGGTGTATTTTACTGAGTAAGTGGCTCTTCCCTATCCCTTCCCCTTTTTATTTTATTTTGAAGTTTGCAATTGAATTTTCATTACTTAACAAATTTAAATTGTAACCAACGTGTTTAGTTGCTGTTAGATAAACGTTCTGAATGAAATAAGAAATGGCAACAATATTCGAAAGTTTCCGGAGTAATTATTCAGTGTTCAGAAATAGTCAAGCTTTATTTCCGGTACTTTACCATCATTCTGTGACTGTCTGGGTGCTAGGAGCTCATTGAATTCCATCAATTTGCTTATTCAGTAAGCCTGATAAATAGCATGTGTAGTTCTGAAATTACCGTTCAATTTCTGCCATTTTAACTCAAAATAAAACTGATGTACTTTGTTGCACAAGCTTTGCTTAACGGCAAAGTTGCCTGTACTGGTTGGTCGGTTTGTAAACGGCATCAAATTGTGTCCTAACTTGACTAAACTTGAATTGTCTATTTTTTAAAATAACGACTGTTCCGGTGTTTGCATTAAGGTTTTTATTCAATGGTACGCTAGGATATGTATATTACAATGTACCCATTATTATTAATGTCACCATATCCTCAGAAAATTGACAAAAAATAGCGTCAAAGTCAGTCTGTTCCTGAAGACATGGTTATATTAATAAAAGTTAACCTGTATAAGTTGGCCTCTGTTCACTCCATATAAACTGAAAAATTTGTCAATGTAAAATGTAACATTTCTGTATTTTTGCGTCTCGATTCTTGTCAATGCCATTAATGTTGTTATTGTACAGAGAATTCAGCTACAAGGTTGGAAGTTTTAGAAAGATATGCATTCTAGCGCGCACATCGTAAATGGCATTTGAACATTAAGACTGATGAATTTGCCAACAAGAAAAAATATATATAATTGGTGTATTTTTGACAAATTTTAGTACGTGATCTTGATTTTTCCTTACTTTTTGTTTACTCCTTTTATTTCTTTGTTTTGTGACCTAGCGTGATCCAGTGTGTATTTAAAATATGGAAATAAATAGTTAAGAGACGAGTATTGCATTTATCTTTGCTTGGTATAATGTAGCGTGTAAGCGATCCTAGTAAGCCAATGCAAAGCTGATCTGGTCAGAATATGACCAATTTGTGTGATCTTGCCACTGTGATCTGTGTGATGCCAAGTCTTTGTTAAACACACAGCGAACCGGGACAATTATTTCCTCTGTTCAAATGCAACTGAAGCAACAGCCCTTGGTGTGTTGTGAGGGTGCGTTGTTGCTAATATGCCCAACAAATAGCTTCGTCTCCACATGCACTGTTAAAGGGCTTGAGACCGGTTTGTACACCAGCGGTAAACCTTTGGAATTTAATTAGGCTTTTCACTTCCATCCAAAATACTGCCCTTTATTTTGGGCTAAATATTGTTTATAAATTTTTTGCTCCATTCTCAAAAAACCTAAATTTCACTTAAAGAAGCTCCACTTGGTACCACCCACCAAATCGTTTGAGCACCCGACCAATGTGGTTCCCACACATGTTGACGTTGGAGAAGAATTTTGTCTATAGCGACCAAAAACCTCACGAGTCTCAAAAGAAAATCGAAAATGTATATGCAATGTTGTAGGGCACGTGGAATCTTTGGGTGTTAAAAGGTTGAAACACCAAGTTGCAGAAATGTCACGTAGGATACTTGCCAAAGTGCGGAATCGACATTTCAGCTCTTGCCATTTTGCAACTTCGAATACTTTGCATGTGATGCATGCTTCCTGGGGGTGTTTGTTACACGTTGACAAGAAAAACGAGATTGGTACACCGAACACCACCATAATGGGGGTTTTATTGGAAAGACCTATACTCCAAATTAAAAAAAAACTAATCCTCTATATTTGCTTACTTCCACACTAAATATTTGACAATCGTGGACTAGCTGTAACCTGGCGTAACATACGCTGGTCGAGGTGGTTCCTGCATATGCGAGTGAAATGCTTAGCTGTGCAGCATGAATTGGAAAGTGATTGGGGGGGGGGGGGGGTCCCCATGTCCCCTCCTGCAGCCCGTTACCTCGTTTAGTCCTGTCTGGACCTCCAAACAGCTATTTTATAGGATGTTGGATTATTTTCGTACAAATATTAAAAAAAAAGGAACTACTGCCCGTTTCCCTAACTAAAGATCTTGTAAACACCTGGAAATTGCCATTGGATACACCTGGAAAACTTGGAAATGCCAGGGAAATTGTGGATTAAAAAATTGCCTGAACCCTGAAATAGCGTTTTTAATTGGAGGGCGAACCTGGAATTGCCAGTCTCCGTGTTTATACTAAGCGCTATAATACCGTAACAACAATCTTGCATTCAGTGATTGTTGTTCTCTAATAGCCTACATTATTGAAGCATGCAATATTTTGTGTCTGCCGTTTGCTTCTTTTGCTACCATGGGAAGAATGAACCTGCGCACGATAGTGCATTATGAATGTACTTGGATCTCATCCCAACTTGGGCGTATTTTTCAGGGTGGTCTAACTAAAGAGCCAATATCCCGAGAATGGCTAATGAGAGAATGATAGAAATGCAATGATGGGGGGACGTTTATACGAGAAAAAAGGAATGACCTTGAATCAGTATTTCAAGGTCATCCTCGTGCTATCTTCCAAACGAGCTACGACAATAGTTACGATGTTTAAAAACTAAAGCTGAACATGCTGGCTTCACTGTGCAGTTAGCTTCACTACAGTGCAGCCAGCATGTTCAGAGTTAGCTTTTAAACATAATCGTAACTATTTTATTTGTTATCCAATTTTCAATCTTGTTTTTTTTTTTTGTTGGTCATATTGTGTCCTTGCGTCCAACTTTCTAATTTATTTATTTTTTTATCCTATAAGGTTTGGAAGATAGCACTAGGATGACCTTGAAGTATTAATTGATACTTCATATAATAGCTCATTACTCCACTGGATGGTTAGATTTCCCCCTATGAGGTTCCCCTGGTAACCCCTTTTCCCTCCCACATCCCCCCATTCCTGCTCCTTCCTTGAAACCCCTGCTGTTCTGTTTTTTTAGGGAAGTAAATGTCTTTTTTCAAGGGATTCGAAGAGCTAACATATTAAAGCAATATTACAGGACACAACCGTTCATTGTGGAGTGTGGTAACAATGAACCCGCTCGCCCTCTTTCTAATTGTTACAGGGTACATCATTGAAACTATTAAACTTCCGCTCTAATAGCCAGCATTACGGAAGCAGTATTTCGTTTGTTACTGTTTGTTAGACATTATTGGCTACTTGCCCTTTTTCATTGTAGTGCAGGAAAAGTGCATCCTAAGCGCAGGGCCCCCACAAGGGGGGGGGGGTAAGGTGGACCCGGCGCTCAAGGAGCCTGCACGGTCTAAAATGTTTTTTGTATTCCCAACAAACAACAACTCCAATCCAATGGCACTGAAGTGCAAGCCTGTCAGGTTGTTAGGCAGGGAAGCCTTCAAACGAAAGCAGCCCAAATTAATGAATGAACATTGTGGCAACCAACATTATAACATAGTGTAATTTTTTTAAGATTTCTGTCGGGGAGGGGGCCCGCTGTTGTAGTTATTCCCAGGCCCCTAACCTTGATGTGGGGGCCCTGCCTAAGCGTATTATACACTATATAGATAGTTATTGGTTAAAATCGAGCGGTTATCGATTTTTAACTCACGGCTGCGATTATTGGCTGACTCGAGTATTTGCATACGAGAGCTTGCCAATAATCACAGCCGTGGGTTAAATATCGATAACTGCTCGATTTTAACCAATAAATTATTTATATCACGGTTGGGACGTCAAGCTAACTCTAATTAAAACGTTTTGTGTTTGTGAAAATTGCTTCAAGAAATAAGACGGTAATACCTTATGTCAAAATGAATGGTCATTCCATTTTAGTTTGTGAAGGGGAGGTGGGTGTTAGACGGACGATTCCTTTGACAGGTGGCGGACTGTAGGCTGCGCTCAATTTTGTGGAAGGTGTGGGTGGGAGTTAGACGACGCGTCGTTTTGCAAAGTTTGGCTGGTAAGCTAGCTCGCTCGGACTGTTCGGAGAGAATAAACTTCCGATATGTGAGGATGCAGGGATATAAGGTCATTGTGCCGACATTCTGGCCAGGCAATTCTTTTTGTGCGTTTGTAGTTTGAGAACTGTTTCAAATTGGTGGTAATATCGGTATGAATGAAGGTCATTCCATTTTAGGTTGTTGGGGTTGGGGGGGGGGGAGGTTAGACGGAGGGAAAGGATTTCATTTGGGACATCCCGGCAGTAATTCCATTTGTACGTTTTTATTGCGTTACGGTTTTCGAAGCTGTATAATTTTGGTTGTGTGCGCGTTCCCGTGTCAAAAGTGTGGGGTATTGGCCAAATTGGGGGGTAACTTGATAACCCGCATTTTTTGCAATGACGCACACTTCCACACGGTTAACGGGATTTAACCTACAGAAATTAGCATGGCGTTGAGTTACCGTGACGTCACAGCCGTGGTATAAATATAGATAATGGTAAATGATACAGCGTTCACACTAGCGGCCATCATAGTAACAAAAAAATAATCCTCTTCATTTGTTGCATGTAAATCATTTTGCTGATTCTAAATCGTGTGCCAGGTATTGTCAAGCCTGTTTCAATTCAAGCAGTTAGCGCTTCACAAAACTAATCTCCACGATGCTTGTACACAGCTCTTTGTAAGTCCATTATAGCCTGTGTTCTCCCTGTTGGGATGTGTAAAGGGATAGTATACAAAAAACATGACGGACAGAACAGAGCTATGTGCAAGAAACACTGACTAAGAGTTCCGTACTCCATAAAAACTTGACAAGACTTCTCGAAGCATGTTACAAATGGAAACTACAAACCTTCAACAGCTGAGCCAGCCTATTTTAATCAGACTCTAGTTCAAGGGCATGTGCCATTTTAACCAATTCCAAACGAGCTTTTATGGCCTCTACAGCTCAAACAGCTGGCTAGAAAGTTACTTGGCAAAAAATGAAAAAAAAAGAGTGGTTCACAAAGCAGAATCACAGAAGAAAGACCAGCTACAAAAGAAAAACTCGCTTTAGGTCATGAGAAGGATTAACAACTCACTACTCCGGGAACAGGTGGCGAGGGACAAAAAAGAAGGCAATTTTCTGGGAGAGAAGCTCCAGAGATGTTGCGGTTCGTAAGGAGGAGCTCCCAGATGGCCAATGGGAGGTACTGCACAGGGAATGGCCCCCGGCTTTTTAGACGTGAAATCTGGAAGGCCCGAAATAGCCAGCGAGTATGTCATGCAAAACTAATTTGGTGTATCCTGCCGCCGTTAGCACAAACGTAATTGCTGTTTGGCAACCTTTGATGGCATTTGAAGAAGTGGTGTGATACCAGGACGGGATGGGTTGCAAGAATCCAAACCTTTCCCCTTTCACAGTTGAACCAGATCTTTCACTCAAGACCCGTAGATCTTATGGAGCATGGCCGGAGGCCTGCAGTAAATGTTTGTGCACTGAATTTGGTAATCCCATATGAGAAAAGCTTCGGCTCAAGAGTCTCCACCTGTGAAAAGCTGTCATGTTGGGTTAAAACAGACGTCTCCAATCTTTACAAACCGAGGGCTATATAGAACAATTGCTTGCCTTTGGTCGGCCCAATTTTCCTCATCTGGTACTAGTGGGATTCAACAGTGCCCACCCCTAAAATAAAACCGGCTGGTAAATTAATACATCGGTTTCCACCCCACTAAAAGCCGAACCTCTTTCTAGGCACCACTGTTGGCATCCGCTGGCTGCTTCTCACTTGCCATCTTTGTTGGTAGATAGGAGTGGAAACTCCAATACGAAGCAACGTGCGCCGCTGCCCTATTTTACTAGTTTCTCAAAAGTAACCTTCACTTTGCTCAAGGAAAGGCACAAATTGAATGCTCGCTCCTTTCAATAGTACGTTCCAGACAAAAGTGATTCACTGGCCACATCCGGGGTCGGAGGTTGTGGACCCCTGAGTTAGAAGATCTGGGCGATTTCGGAAGAGTACCAGGTCTGAGAGCCATGAGGTCTATGACTCATGGGGCCGCCTCCCACATCGGGGCAATCAGGAGGTAGTTCCCTGATATCTGCTGTATTTCCGGGGGGCAGGGAAGGAGTAGAAATAGTAGGAATGGCTAAACAAGACTTTTATACCAGTCGAAGCTCAGTCATCCGTGCACCACGCCCACGGATCTGGAGCCGGCGAGATGAAATTCGGCAGGAGATAATTTTGGCGAGTGGCAAATAGATTCACAATTGGTTTTCCTTATTTCAGAAGCAGCTGTTCACAAACACCCTTGTGGAGGATCATTCGGCGATCGAGATCTTGTCAGACGCAATTTTTATGCTAGCATGTTGAGTAAGCCCGGTGTACGCCAAGGAGAGGGGGAGATCCCCAGTTATAGGCACAAGCTGAAGATATTAGACACCTCTTGATGAAGGTACATCGAGTGGGTATCCACCCATCGCAAACAGGCTACCACAGTGGAATTGTCCGAAGTAATGGTGACATGTCTGCGTGCGAAATGCTCCGATGGCATGAAAGATTGCTCGTAGTTCCAGGTTGTTGATGTTGAGTGCCATCTCCTCCACTGTCCAGTGGCCGGAAGGCATAGTTCGTTGACATGTCCTCCACACCCAATTAGACATGCATTAGTGAACAGTAGACATTTGGGGAGGGCGCGCGATTGTGGATCCTGCTGACAGATTCTCTTTCTTGAGCCATCATAATTCATAATTATTGTATCCTCAAGAGGGAGATCCTGCAGGGAAAAACTGTCGTTTCAACTCCCTTGGTTGATCCAGTGACACCTACGAAACCAAAGGACAAGTCTGCTTCACCAGAAACCCAGGAGACTGAGAAAGGTCGCAGAAGCCGTCATCCCTATAGTTGCAGGCCTTGATTGAGGGCTGAAAGAGGTCGCTGACTGTTGCGATCAACAAATCGATCCATTCGTCCGAAGGGGTTATAATAAACGTCCACTTTGAAAGAGGTACCTAGGAATGTGACGTTCTTCTATGGCTGGAACCTCGATTTCTTTTGGTCATCCCCAGTCTTAAGTCTGGAAAAGCCTTAGAACATGGGTGAGTTGTTGCAGGATGTTTTGTGGGAGCCAGTCGATAGTCGGATATGCAACTGGTTTGAGTGAAGGCGGGGTAGCACTGGTTTCATTACTTGCGTGAATATGACGGAGCCGTGGCGCGACCGACCGGGATTGCAGCATACTCGTAAACGACGCCCAAAAAGACGAACCTGAATTGATGATACATCGAAGGATGGAGACGTGTGTGTAGTCAGGCGTCTTCCTGATCCATTTGAATGACGAACTCTGCTTGTAAGGAAGGATTCCCTCAACGAGGACAGTTTCCATCTAGAAATGCTCTTCCATTAGAAATAGATTCAAGCGGTGCAGATTAGAGATTATTCTCAAACCGCCCGACTTCTTTGTTACCATGAAAATTCCGCTTTAGAAACCAGTTGGGACCGAACGACTGGCATTTTTAAGAGTAGAGCTCGAATATCTTCTGCCATTAACAGACGGTGATTTCGAAACGGATCCCAAGGTGGAGGGCTGGTGGTCAATGAGATGAAGTGGCCGGAGGGGGGGGGGGGGGTAAATCTTCTTGGATAACCTGCAGTGCTAGATGGCTACTGCCGATGTTTGACCAGGCCAAAAGGTGAAAACGGAATCTCTCACCGTCCCCACCAGCTCCTCGATCGTCTGTGATAAAACATCCGCACTCGTAGAAGAGCTAACTTTCTATTTAATAGCACAGGCGACGAATGGATACGCTTAATATCCTCTGTAGAGTGTTGATGACAAACATGACAAAATGCAGTGTTGAAATTGCATACTGTAGAGGCCCACAGAAAGAATGGCGACCTTTAGCTGCTCGACGGTGAGAACACGATGCCGAAATATGAGCCATTCCGACGAAGCCACAACTGTAGTGGAAACATCAAATATACCTACACGATGATAAGAGAAAAAATGCACAACGGAACACAATGTCGAAGCAGCAGTCCAAAACGTAAAGGCCTAACAAAAACAAAGTGGACATTTTCTTTCCGTAGGGTGAACACACTGTCTTCGTTGGCCAGAACAATGTGATACCAGACCACAATGGTAGTGAGCGTGAGAGCTTGTCTATATGCCAAGAATATCTTGACGAAACTGAGGCCATGCACGCGAAACGGGCGCATCTGAGGGAACCTAATGAGAAGGGAAGTGCTCAAGGGGTGACTAGCTAGTCAAAACTATTGGGTAGATGGGTTATACAGAGAGCATTATCAAATGTTAAAATTATTATTATCCTGAGATTCAGAACTCTGATTTTGATGGTGATGCACATGAGAGAGTATCAAGGGTACCCCTTCTTCCCATTTTTCATACTCTTTTGGTAGATAAAATTATGAACAAAAACCATTGAAACGATGGCAAAAACAGTTAAAACAAAGGCTCTTTGACGATTTTCCCGAAGTCAGACAAACAGTGGCCACCTTTACTTGCACCTTCCACTGAAATTCTTGCTCTTTGCCCATCCCCGATGGTGCTCACCCCACCTAACTTTTTGAAAGTCTGTGGGTGGCTATACATACTGTACAGCTCTTCACCTAACCCAAAACCTGAGCGAGCAATAATCCTTCAGAATCTATCCTGTGGCTCCCTACTTAATACAAACAATGGCTCCAGTTAAATACTATGTTGAACTACGTACTGAAATAATGCGTTGCATGTCATAAGTTGAACAATCGTATTGACTAGAAATACAGTAAAATAGTTGCCATAATTTTATACTTTTTTACAAAATTAAGGACTAGTTAATAATGCGGCCATGCATGTCATGTTCTTAATAATAAGGACTATAATTTCCTGACGTATCCCTAAAGGTACTTTTTTTGTTCTTTTTATGTCATTTTTTCTTTCTTCGTGATCGTAGGGATTTTAAACTAACTACTGGTTCATTAGTGTTCGTCTTAACCTTTTCTTTTAGTCTTGTCTTCGTTTGTTTTGGGGATTTCGATTTCGTTTCACTTTCTTCAGTGACATACTGCCACTCAGTCTGTAGTTGTTTAATCATGTCTGGAGTCAATAGACCTTGATTAATTAAACGGCTAGTTAGTCGGCCGTGTGCAGGCAACACATTTTTTGGCAATGAGGATTCATTTTCACCCAGTAGGTAAGCTGCTTTAACACGTTCAGTTTCATTAGTCAGGTATCCTTCCTCTACTCGAATGTCGTCAATTTCTTGGTCTTCAGATCCACTGTTGAATTGTCGACGTTTACCTGGAAAAGGGGGAGAAAATGAATTTGAAAATGTCACATCGTTTACTTTGAAAATTCATATTTAAGTTCATATTCACCTATGTTACGCTTAATTTCACAGTTCAA
>JAHWFP010072158.1:41663-64743 GCA_023313725.1 Lithobius niger | reverse complement strand
GGCCAAGTATTGTTGGCCACGATTGGTGAACACTTTGTAACCATGAACTGGATTGGTTAACGAACTCACGAGCTGATTGGTTGTCCGGTGGAGCTCTGGATCCGACCGGAGCATATATAAGTCAAGGGCGTCAAAGCCCGGTGTTCTATTCCCGTTGATTCTTGTGTTGAGAAAGAACGTAATAATGTAACCCAAATCTTGTCATGATTATTCCGCATTAAATAAGGTTTAACTACTTCAAGTTTGGCTTCTACATTGAACACACGTTACAACCTGATATGTTGTGCATCGGTTTCTGTAAGCAAAACGTTGTTACTGGTGTCTATAATTTTATAAAAAGCATTTTAGTAGAGTGTAGTCTCACTAAAAACTCCAAAAATGTCGTTGTGATTCTTTTTTTCTGAAGTTAGAAGGCAGAAAATTGGTCATTTTCAATCAGCGGTAGCGATCGAACGATTTGACTGGGAGCCGCCATCTTGGACTCGTTGAAAAGCTGGAATTCCCCTCTATCCAGGCCTATCAACATATTTTCTCGATGGCCATTTCGCATTGGCCAATCAGACGAATTGTAGTAGGCTGTTCCTGGCTGTCACAATCTAACTTTCCGAAGCATTTGCAGATCGCGTTCCCTCATTGGTCAGTTGGCACCACGTGACTGATTTGGTGCGCTCTCATTGGTAAACGCGCGATTTCAACATGGATGCCATGGCGCGCTTCAGATTTTACGTGAGCGGGTGTGCTTCGTTCGTCGTTGAAAATAACGAGAAAAGATGATGTTTCACAACATTAAAAAATTAAACAGCAGCTACGATGCAAAACTAAAATGGAAAAGGAGCCGATAAACCTTCACACTATCGCGTATCAGGTGGGAACAACGAATTTTAGCTTAACTAATGCCAACTTACGGACGCGTTTTCGCAGCACGGGAGATTTTCAATTTTAGTTCATTACCGCCTGTAATTTAAAAGAATGGTTCTCCAAAAATATTAAAGCCATTTATCTGATTTTTTCTGTGCACCTTAATGAATATCTGTTGCGTGCACGTAGTAAGTTTCAAATCATTGTGTCGAATATTTTTCGCAAGAATAAATTTTTCGTTCGTGCCTCACTCCATGGGCGACGGGAAAAAAAAAACTCCCTTCCTCGGCGCCGACCTTTTTTTTAACTCACTAGTGAAAGGGTGGGCCACTAAGCACATTTCTACTCAAGTCTTTCCAGCCGGTTGATCGTTCTCAGTACCTTCTTCGTTCCGGTTTTCACGGTAGTCAAACCTCACTGGCATCTGTTATTCCCTTTTACTGTCGTCTTTAGGCATGGCAATGCTCTTCCAATTTTCCAACTGACAAAGGAGCCACCTATTTCCACAAGCGACCTGCCCAGTGGCGATATACGGCAGCGGACGTGACGTGAACTACGCCCGCATCGTACAAGTCTAAATAGACTCTAATAAAATATCGGTATAGAGTTGAAAAACCTGGCATCTCATACCCTTGGGTTTTGGGCTCATAAATTCAACATAAATAAACTGGCATGATCATGAAGAGGACAACTTTCACTACCATTACGAATATAGTTGGTACCACAGCATAATTCAGCCAATGCTGATTCAGAATCATATTTCTCTTCCCATAGGGTTTTTTTTTAACTGTGATTCCATAACAATTTTTCCCCCATTTTTTTCATCATTTTTTTTAGTCTACTTTTTTGGCCCAGAGTTAGTGCTTGCTAAATACTTCAAAAACTATTTGGGCTTTAAATTAGCACCAATGGATAGCTCTCGGAAAAAAGATTCGTATGGTTTATTCATACTTCAATATCTGTCAAAATTTGGCCGAGTATGGATTTGACACGAATATAAGACGAAGATCAGTTTTAATGGAACGAATTTAAAAAAAAATTATTGGTTTATATTCGGGCCAGTACGGTATTAATTTAGGTACAAAATTACTGTCGTAGTGATTAACCGTATTCACCAAATATTGCAGACCGAAAAAACTGCAAGGCCCAAATTTTCACAGCTCTTCCAACCTGGAACTTTGGTTTTCAAATTTATGGCTTTTACGAATTCAGGGATGCGTTCGAACCTTGCACATATACAAACTCACAAAAAACCTTTACGCAAAGGACATAGGCTTCTTCCTAGTTGGTAGCTTGGACGCCCCATAAACCAAAGGATGTTAAAATATCCATTACTTTGCAAATTACGCTAAACAAGCCCCCGTAATGAGAAGCATAACGCAGAGACAAATTCAATTATTTGAGTATACCTTATACAGCGGCCAAAATGACTCGAAAAATCCCACATCTTCTGTGAGATTAGGAAGTATCCACAAATGGTGACGACCAAAAGTTACGACCCAGATGAGGCAAAAAACTACAATTCGGGCTGAAAAATTAAGGAACATAAAATTAATATAGTTAACTCGTGTGTTTGGTAACATAACCCCCTCAAACTTATATGAAGAATGGGTGCTTTACCGAATATCAAGGCCACGATAACACATAAAAATCCTGCAGCAGCAATACTGACATAGTACACTCCTTTTCGGACGGAAGATGGCCAAAGAGGAAACAGGCACAGAAGAATAGCTCCCACAACTATGTAAAAACAGACAAAAGCAAGTTAGGTAACTGTTCTGTGCCGGCCATAACAACAATTTTACCACACAACTTAGTTGGACCTTCTAGAATGGAAAGCAGCGTAATTTTTTATAGCGTATAATTTCACGGAAAATTACTGAAACTCTCTTCTATTAATGTTCAAACACACAAAAATGCTCACTTTCAAAAACGGAGACACATGTCTGCTAATTTTCTACAACTACTTAGTTGCCTTCTTCATGTGCTTCAAGGTTTGTTTTGAACTCGGGCTTCATCTTTTAACTTTGTCTGCTTTCGAGTCTAAATCTAAAGCAGACAAAGTTGAAAAGTGTAGCCCGAGTTCAAAACAAACCTTTGAGCACCTGAAGTTGTCGAAAATTATAAAGTATAACAACCAATGGTTTTTTCGGACAAACTCCCGTCTATATCTACATACCAAATGTTTCTTATTCAGCATCCTATCATTATTTTTTTTCAGCAGCCAGACTCCCTCCTCCCGAGTCGAATAGAGACCAGCGCTGACAATAAACCTGGTATTTGCATTTTAGAAATCAACTGTAAATCGTATCGCACCACGTGGTAACAAAATAGCGATAGGAACGTGGCGGCATATATAGTGCTACATAAATTTCATTTGGCTGACTTGAAGGTGCCTTCGAAATAAAATATGACACGCTAAGTAATTTACCAGCAAATTACACAATCACTGAGGCAAACCTCACTACATTCTACACCGTAAGTACGATTCTCTAGCTACAATCTTATTATAAATCTTAAGAGCTTTTTAAAATCCGATGCTGATGCTAGAAAGCAAAGTATCAGCAAAACCAATCAGTTGCCAATATATGGGAATTGTTATACAAGCAGCAAAATATTGTACAAAGCTTAATGCTAAATAGCTTGGTCGATCAAAACTTTCTGAGTTTTCAAACAAATGGTGGTTATTTAAACTGGCAGACCGACTGAATTCATAGTGGATGAAAGACAAAATATTATGTAAGGAGAACAAAAAATTGTATGGTTTGTTTTGCACAACCATAAAATAAACGTTACAGTTACAGTATTGGATAAAAATGGATTATGCCATGGCACTGGCACCAATACGATACTATTATCGGCATTGGAACAGCCCTAATAAATATTAATGCACGGCAGTGACGTCAAACGAACACAACCCCATGCTAAAAGTGTAGCCGTTATAAACGGTTAATCTGAAAACCCACACACGTGACCGTGGGTTAATTTTGATAACCCACACTTTTTTGGATAATCTTGATAACCCACACTTTTTTGGATAATCTAACACTTTTTTGGATAATCTAACACTTTTTCCGCGCTCTACACAACCACTGCTCTACCACGTGACATACTTTGCAAAACTACCGAACACAACACAAATTCAACCAACATAAATAATCACATTTGCAACCTGCGACATTTATCGTACTAACACACAAAAAAAAAAAACCTCGCGTAGGCTACTATGCTAGAACCCCACCCATGTAAGAATGGCCCAATCCGCCAACCTTTCGCTCCGACATTACTAAAACTAGGCTACCGACACTTGTAAACACACCTAAAAACATACGATTCTCAAGCGAACAGCACATTTGTAACCTGGCGACATTTTCCGCACTAACACGAAAAAAAACAACATCGCATACGATGCTAGCCCCCTCCCCACCCCCATCCACGAATGAATAGCCGAATCCGACCACCTTTCGTTCCGACGGTACGTAAACTAGCCTACTGACACCTTCTAAAACACACCTAAAACCTACGAGACTCAAGCGAATAGCGCATTTTATACGCTATATCTTATTTAAACTAATAAAGTAGAAAAAATACGGTTTTACCTTAAACACAAACGTCGGTGATTGGGACTGGATATAGGGACGTCCTCGCATACGTGAGAATTTCGCAGACAGGAAGTTTAAACCGGACGTTTGAGTTCAGGAATTTACGTAATAACTAGATGTTGGCTCGACGTCACACCTTAGCATTAAAATACATATCCGTGAGCCGTTGTCGATTTAACGGTTATAATTGCTTTTGAGCTCGAACGGCTAGTCCACTATCTCGGGGCTGGAGGGAGACACTGACTCCCTCCACCACCTCGATAGTGGACTAGCCGTTTCTCGCTCGCTCGCAATTATAACCGTTAAATCTACAACGGCTCACGGATACAGTATCTACTACTTAATCGCCAGAGCATAAATTAAAGAAAATTTACAAGGAAAAAAAAAGTCTGACATTGAACAAACATTTACCATACCCTTAATCCAGAAGAGGAAATATGGTATTATTTATTGATTTAATAATTGATCATTCGCCTACCATAATGAATGACAAGTTATCACTAACAGCTTGTCTCACTTATATTAGCAGAAGATGGTCTGTACCAGCTACGTGCTGCTGAGCCAGGGTGGTTCAAATTTATTGTTTCAATTAATTCCCTCTACTTGCTGACATCAATGTTTACTTCATCTAGAGAGCAGGTTAACAGTTTCCACAACAAAATGAATTTTGGATACTTCAGGTAACTTGACACTTACCTAATGCAATAGATGTTTGATCTTTTTCCAGAAATGAAAAAGTTTTAAAGGAAATTCTTGACGTTTGCAGGTCTGTGCATTAAGCCTAATTCTCCCACACGTGTTATCAGGACAACAAACCAGTTAGGCCTAATCTACATGGTTGCATTGATTTGCAGTAGGCAAGGTAAAAAATATGGTAAATCATATGTAATCTACTGAATCAAAGCTATTTAATGGCATACTAGTGGAAACTTTTTATCGATGATCTTTTATTGGAGTGTACGCAAAATGGGTGCTACTATAGAATATGGTTTTCAGCCATGTTGTGGTCCACCACATGCTTGTGTAACATCATCCACATGTAATATGTAATATATATAGCTTTTGTTAGGCTAGGTTAATTAAGTTAGGGAACAATAAAAATTAAAAACCTAACCTACCGTAAATCGTGTATTAAAAGCCCAGGTGAAGCTAAAGCCCACCCCCCCCTCTAAAATGCTGTAAAGTCAAAATCATGAAATAGTGGAGTTAAAGCCCACCCGTCAAATTGTCGTTTTTCTACGAAAAATTACCTAAAAGTTATATGATGTGCTTGCTATGTTTACTGGCCCCTTCTCCCTCCCTGTAGTAATAGTGGACTCTTCCTTTAGCTCCTAGCACCTGCACAAGGCCTGGCATCTCTCACCCAAGCCTCCTCCCTTCTTCACGGCAATTAAAAGGATGTAAAAATTGGTCTTTCACACCGCATGCTATATTAGTACTGCAACAGACCACACACTACACTAGCACCTTGAAATGATGCTAGCTCCGCTCCCTACTATCATGTCATGACTGTCTCAGGAAGCAAGTTTGACTCTTATTAGTTAGTCGGCAAAGCTCAGCTCAGCATCGGTACAGACTTATTAAATTTTAATTCAATGTAGTAAATCAATAATATACTAAAACTAGACAGAAGGGTTCATTAGGAAATAGTTACTTACCGAGGAGCCCTCCTATCAACCAAGCAGTAGTTGGAATGGGATCGTATATCCAAACATAAGCCTGAAAACAACAGAGAAAATGTCCATTGTGTAAGAATTAGGGCTGTGAAACACAATAGTTTTAGAACTAACAAGTTGTTTTCACTTAACCTAAAATGCTTACCATTATTTTGCTTTTTCGTTAAAATAAGCTCTTAATCTATTCACTAACCCGAATTTCACATTATCTGCCGACTCTCCCACTACGTGTCATTACGTGCTGGTGACTGCTCTCCACAGCTCTTATCATTTTTTGCTTGGAGACTTCTGGTTCGCTGAACAGCGGGACTGGTGAGTGGGCTACCAGAAAGCTAAGCGTTTTAGGATAAGTAAAAATAGTTGTAAAACTATGTTTTTACTTTTTGTCGAAAACACTTACGTTTATTTTGCTGAATTCATCCAATAAGAGGGAGGTTCAACCAAATCTAAGCCTAGGCAGCGGGAAATTTCATTCCATCGTTTCAACAACCAATGACTTTAATACCATTTCACCTTCCTTACCATGGGATTGCTGTCCCCGCTGCATTGCGTACAGGATTTGAGAGACTTCAGATACCTGACATCGCCTAAGTCACAAGAAAGTGGCTGACAAATGTTGATTGGTGCCGCCAGGAGCAAGCTCATACAACTTCATTCACCGAGACACCTGATCTGAAATTCCCTGGTGGCGCTACGGCTCGGAGTTTGTGGCCACACATGTTGTTTCGAATGTCCACGCAATAGTGCCACTTTAACTGTCCAGAGTGACATTGTCTTTAGAGGCGATAACTTGTGACTTTTGGACGATGGGGGCTAACAAGATTTTCCTAATAGGAAGTGCCCCCACAAACCCTCCTTCCCGCAACTATGAATCACACTGATTGCTGTCCCTTTCTAACGTTTGGTCGTATCAAGATATCACCTTAACGCTCGGAGTGGGTCTTTCCATGTCTTTTCTCTCTACGATGGAGATCAGGGCTTTCAGTGTAACGGATTTGGTGAACTCGTGTGGCTTCTGTGTCTTTGCTCAAAAAGCTGGGTTGTAAAACCTTCCACCAAGAGGCAATCAGGGCCTCTCGAGAGGGCACAGATTTCAGCCTGTCTTGCTGCAGTGGCCATGGCTGGAAGGAAAACTTTCCTGAGTCAGAAGCAGAATCAACGTTTTCTTCGGCGGTTCATAAGGAGCTTCCGAGAGTCTAGCAAAGACCAGTGGCGAGTTACATTTGGGGAATCTACTAACATAATACTGCAGCAAATGGAACTGATAAAGTAGGAAAGTTACAACCAATTACCGGATAAAAGCGCACAACAATCGCTTAAAAATGCAACAATTGCGATAGACGTCACGAATCACCGCTACCTTGCAAACTGTCTGGTCGCATAAAATGTGGCGTTATCGGCGGGCTGTAAGTTTGGGCTTTTAAACTTTCTTTGATGAACTAAAAAAATCTGTGTTTCATCTAAAAACGACAATACGTTGTTAATCTTGAGGCTCTCGATGGTGATGGAAACAATCACGGAGATTAACTTACAGCAGAGACTTGCTTACATACTGCTGACTTTCACAGTTAACACAGGTATTCATCTTTTCCAGTGCCACGCCAAAATCTCGGCAGATATGTCCCGTTAATATTGTCCCCTGGAACAAACATGGGAGGGTTGTGGCAAGGAAGGAAAGGAGTGAGCGACGAGGAGGAAAGAGATAAGAGACGAGAAGATGGGGAGGAGAGGGGACATAAGGGACACGAGAAGAGAGGGGAGAAGGAAGGAGGGAAAAAAGGGGAAGAGAAGAGGGGGGAAACGGGGAAGGGAGAACAGGAGGAGTGCAGTGGGGGAGGGGAGAAGAAGTGGGTCTTGAAATTTGCAGCCTGTTAAGATGGAAAGGTGCAGTTATATTGTAGATGCAGACTTCCAGAGCGGAGATTAATTGTTTTTAAAGTGGGAGGCAACATTCAGTACATGCGTGAGCGTCGATGCCTTGGTAGGTTCGCAGTTCAACATGAATGGTTTCGAACCTGGAAAACTGGCAACCGGCGATGACAGTGGTGATGTATCGATATTCTTGAAAATATAAATAACACTTCACCACCAGTACTATATTTTCAGTATATTTTCAAGAATAGTTTCGAAGTTGATGGAAACGGTCACGGAAATTAACTTAGGGCAGGGGGCTTACTTGCACACTGTATGCTGACTTTCTTAAGTCACGGCTTCAGCCCTTTACTGTTCGGATTGCTTCCGGGTGCTAAGGAATGCAGCGATTGCCATAGTCGAATATGTTTGTAAAATTCCTCACAGGGATCGTCAATGAAGTCACAAAGTCGGCAGTTATAACAATCTGGGTGACGATTACCAGGAGTAAGCCAGCGACCAAATTGTCTGTGAACCAATTTGGCCATGTCGAATTATACGGTGAACAGAAACACAAAATAAAACAACGCCGAGAGCGAACAGGCGCGCAGTACAACGAAAAGTGACGACAAAAGCTGAGGGAAGCGCATTGTCAATGGGTGAGCCAGCAGGTAGCGCAAAATTTGGGTTAGAGTGGACAGCACGAGAGATTATTTTAATGAAAAAGCAAAATTAAAGGCAAGCGTTTTCGGATCAAATAAAAAATGACTTTTTTCCAGTCACCCTTTAAATAACGCCAGGTCTCTCGTCATAAGACAGCCTTAATTTATGTTTTTGGGAGGTCAAAAACTTTAAGTAATTACTATAATTACCAACATAACACTACAAGCAACCATCTCCACTGTCGGACGCAACACGCCGTTTGGCTAATGAAAATCAACAGTTGGCGACAACAACTTAGCCCTACTCACCAAAACAGCGACAATCAAATGAGAATGACACTCAAATAGGGATATCACGGGAACTGTAAAAGCTAAGAGACGAGTGATTACAGTCAACACCGCTTACAAAGAATCTCAAGGGACAGTGAAAAAGGTCCCGTATAGCCAAAAATTCTTTACATCTGGAAGAGAATAGCATTAAATCTGTTAGAATGGTTGTTGTAATCGATTCTTTAAAAGCAATAATTCCTTATAAGTGGTGTCTACTGTAGCATCGATTTGCTCAGATTTGTTAGGGCTATACAACGGCTCTATCTGAAAGAATACTGGGGTTAAAGAAAATTTTATAATTTCATAAATGCATACATTAGTAAAACATGCATGGCGCAAAGATTTGTTTGGTATGTGGCGGCCAGAAATTGAGAAAATGTCAAGTGCTTTCTAAGGTTTACAGGCAAATTGGCGACTGGTACTGGATTGACAGCCGATTAACTACAAGAGTAGGCCATCCGTTTTCATTATACCAAATTTGGAAATAAAATTGTTATTTACAAAATTCTTAATCAAATGATTCCAACCTTGCTGCAATAAACTGTAATAGTTGGAGCCACAGCTGTCGACAAAGACTAATCCAGCAGAAGCAGTGTCTAATTAGCCCTGTCGAGCAGCAGATTTAACATGAGGTGGCATACATGGATATTTGTCATTCACTAATTTCGTCAAAATATATATGGTAGGCTGCTTGTCTGCATGATACCACCGTTTTAAAAATTAATAGAAAACAACTAAAGGACTTCCAACAGACATAATCAGTTTTGAAATTACCATTAAACTACTGTCTAAATGCGGATCACTTGTTTTTCAAATTAGAATACTGTAAATGCAATGATCATAAGGACCCTTCACAATTTATTTTCCTTTTTAGTAAGCTCGGTTCACATTTAACAAAGGATATCAGTCTTAATGACACGGGCAATTCATTACTCGAAAATTCAGGCAATTTCATTATGTTTACCTCATTACCATCCAGAAACACTTGCTCTAAATGCATGTCTAACTTGATTTTTCGTTTTTCTTTCTTCTTTTCCTTGCCTCCCTCATTACTGGATTCCTAGAAAATATAATTTGCAATTAAATTACCTACACTCTGTGTAAAGTCAACCAGAAATAAACAGAATCTTGTTATTGCTCTAACCTTCTTTTCATCCTTTTTCTCCTCTTGTTCTTTGTTTTTCTCTTTATCCTTTCGTTTCACTGCTTTTTTATCTTTGGTGTCTTCCGCATGACTGCTCTCGTCTTCACGTTCATTCTTCAACTTTTTCTTGGCCTTCAGTTCTTTTGGAGACACAGTAATTTTCTTCGCTCGATGGAAAAATTTATGAATCAGCAGCCTAAAAATCATTGGAAAAGAAGAAAACGAATGCTGAAAACACGGCAGTTGAACAGAAAATCATTACTTTTCTGATCAAGTTTGTATCAACTGAAAGTCGCCAAGCTGGTCGTTAAAAGAAATTGGTAGATTAAAAAAAAGATGTAAGGAAAAATAGGGCTAAGAAACTAAGTGTAACCTGGTTGATTTTGGTTTCTATTGCTTGAAAAAACTCACCATTTTACTTTGGATGTTTGTATCAATAAAATTCTTCTTCTTCAAAGACGCTCAAACCCAAAAGTGAACAAATACTTCTCAGTATTCAAAATGCGAATTTTCGACAGGCATTTATGACTAAACTAGATGTGCTGTTTTAGTCCTCCTGTCATCATCAGGCTCTCCTTGTGCGAGTTCTTTTCACATAACTGCCGCTTCAAAACAGAGTCACCTCGCGTTCACTATTCACTTCCGGTGGTCGTCGTAGCCTGCTTTACTTGGAGGGTAGTTCTCTCGTCACTCGTTTTTCGTGCTTCTCTTGTGATTTGGGCCTATTTTGAATTTCCTGTGCATCATGCCATCTTCTATTGAGTTGATCCCTCAACTCCTGGCTGATAAGAAACTTAATGCCAGGGTTTGAGGGGCCTTGCAAATTCATAAGGGGCTTCTTTTCTCCTAATTTGTGCTGGATGGACAGTGATTCAAGTCCTCTCAGGTGTCTATCTTTCCTAGAGTTTGAGACCAAGAGTGTTGTAGTGTCCTGCCATGCTATTTTGTGTCCTGTACTCATGCAGTGCGATGCAATGCAATGCTGTTTGTCTCCACTTTATTTCTCGTATCAGCCATATGTTGTTTTACCCTCTCATGTACACTCTTTCTCGTTTCTCCTATGTATGCAGCATCGCATCCACTGCATGGTACATGGTACACTCCCTCGGGGGTATTAGCTACTTTCACAAGCTCTTTTTCCATAACGTGCTTCTCCTGTGAACGAACGAATTTCCCTTCGACCGGCCTCCCAAGTTTCTTCAGTAGCAAGGATTTCAAATTCTTTCCATTCTTAACAAATGTATCGAAGCCTTTCGTCTTTAACACGCCCTGTATTTTTTCGGTCACTTCTCTCAGGTAGGTAACTTCTATTCTCTTAACGTCTTCTTTTCTCGTCTGCATTCATTCTGACATTCTTCCCAATGGCCTTCTTAATCAACCGGTTTAGCATGCCCGGCGGGTACCCTAAGTCAACGAACCTGCCTTTGGTGTTATATAGGTGCTCCTAGGTCACTTCTTTGGTGCTGGAGTGTTTCACAATTAGTGAGAATTCATTCATGGCAATGTTTCTCAGCTGGCCTAGAGGATGACCAGAATCATAAGGTAGTCCTCTCCCAGATGTGGTCGGTTTTGAATAGGGGCTGAACCCAATCGAGCCGTTAGGCTTGTGGATAAGTTGAACATCGAGAAATGGAATGGATCCTCCTTCCTCCTTCTCAAAGGTGAAGCCAAGATCTTCTCTCCATTCGTGCTCCATCCAGTGCTTCGGCTGCAAGATATTCCGGCAGTGCTTAAGAAATTGAACGAATGGAGAGAAGATCTTGGTTTCACCTTTAAGAAGGAGGAAGGAGGATCCATTCCATTTCTCGATGTTCAACTTATCCACAAGCCTAACGGCTCGATTGGGTTCAGCCCGTATTCAAAACCGACCACATCTGGGAGAGGACTACCTTATAATTCTGGGCATCCTCTAGGCCAGCTGAGAAACATTGCCATGAATGAATTCTCACAAATTGTGAAACACTCCAGCACCAAAGAAGTGACCCAGGAGCACCTATATAACACCAAAGGCACGTTCGTTGACTTGGGGTACCCGCCGGGCATGCTAAACCGGTTGATTAAGAAGGCCATTGGGAAGAATCGCGTAGCCTCGTAGTCAAGCTGCTTGCTTGGAATAAATGGCGCCCTTCAGTTAACTGCGAAAAAGATCGTGTGGAACGACTTTCCTACAGCATTGTAATAATCGTAGCTCAAGATTTTCCGACTGCACGCGCTAACGGCAAGGAAAAGAGTGGATGGGCTCGAGCAGGGTAGTGGGATAGAGACGGAGTGACATAATTTTTGCATAAACGAGCTACAAACGCGCAGTAGGCATAGGGGAAGATCCCATTATTGTAACACAATAAGGAGGATTCTGCGATAGAGAAATGTAGTAATAGGCGAAGTTACTTCGTCTGAGCGAAACTGGGTACTTCTTGTTAGTCCACTATAAAAGAATTGTCTACAGCAAGCAAATGTACATTTCTCATTTCTATAGTCTACCTCTTCTGTTATCTTTGGAAAAAAAACCACTTACGTATTTAGGTATTCTATTACAGATTCCCTGGAGGTGAAAAGTGCATCCTTGCTTTTCCTATTGGCTGACCACTGTGAATCCAGTAAGCTATCAATTGCTTTGGAGGCTGAAAACAGAAAAGTTGGCTGCTTGTTATCGCACACCAATGATATTGGCTCAACCTAAAAAATATTGTGAAAACTTTGCAAGGATTATTATTATAAATACTGATAGTTTCAAATTCATACGTAACAAGAACAGCAAAGAGTTAAAAAACCGTTCAAACATTGAGACAAACCAGAGCAAGCCGTTTCTGCCAGGGTCGGCTGGAGCATCCCAACCTCCCTTCCCTGGTTAAAGTATGAGTCCACAGTCCGGTTCTGGGTTAACAAAAAACTTTACTGCAGGAGCAAAACGTATCGACATATAAAAGTGATCAGTCCGGTAAATTGTTTCACAATAAGCAACTAGAATTATGCATTTTGTGAAATAGTATGTGGATGAAGTTATCCTCCCTATTATGATTACGTATCCTGCATATTAGTATCAGTGGTGAGATGTGATTGAAGTCCTCTTTCGAGCATAACTAAAATTATTAATTTCTCCGTTCCTATTCAATATATTTCGACCAAACTTGGTCAGACGGTAGATAGGTATAGAAGGTATATTTATACCAACTTTCATGCATTTCCGTGCAAGAGTAAACGTGCGGAGCCACATGTAAATTTGAAAACTGTTCACTTGTTGTTGTTGTTCTTGTTCTTGTGTGACAAGGTTTCAGAAAAAACTACTGCACCTACCTAAAATCTGAAACATGATCTAGGCCAGAAATTTTCCTGGGCTTCATCCTCACAGAGACCACTTTTTCGATTAGTCTAGTCGTTCCGGAGTTACGGGACCCTGAATGAACATTTTGAGTGTTTTACATTGTTTTAACCATTGTAATTAGGGAACAATGCCACTAAGCAAACTCCAGATCCATTCTTCATGCACGTGTCGTGTCTTTACTAAAAAGTCGATTGTTGACGGGCGAAATGAAAGAATCCGTGTTTCAGCTAAACGATATTGATTTAAACCAACCTAAGCAAAGCTACGTTGTTAACTTCGAGGCCTAAGGCTTTCAGAGCTGAGTTGAATAGTTTTGAAGTAGCCAGCAACAATCAACTGCATGCATAAAGCTTTGTTCTGCGACGCCATAGCTGTAAAAAAGGTACACGGATTACAAACAAAAACGTCAAGTATGCCGTAAAAAAGGGGTTATATGATTGAATTATTTTCACTTGTTAAAATGCGCACGGATAAAAATTGATGATTTTTAATTGAAATAATCAAATGTACAATTTGAGAAAATTGCGTCTGTTTAGGTGCTGTTGTGCTTACCCAATCATATATGTAAAAGCGTAAAGCACAACAGCACCTAAACAGATGCAATTTTCCCAATTGTACATTTGATTATTTCAATTAAAAAAACATCAATTTTTATCCGTGTACATTTTAACAAGTGAAAATTCAATCATATAACCCCCTTTTTTACGGCATACTTGACGTTTTTGTTTGTAATATATCAGTATTTTTGCTATTTTTCAGAGGTAGCACATATTATTCAATTGCTCTTACATAATCTACTGGATATATCCGTAAATCTGATGAATGTTGCTATTGGGTGCAGGACCTACATTTTGGGTTGAACGAAACTGACAACTGTGAATATTGAGGAGGAGCATCCTCCAGATTAGTACCAGTGGTGAGATGTGTATCACTTGTAGACGACCAGGAATATACCATACATATGCATGGTAGGTGGTACTACTAAGAGGCAATACCGTACTGGAGAGCAGTACAAATGTGTACATTGTTGGAGATACTTAAAGCATAGTGGTAGTAATAAGACAATACCATAGCGGAGAGAAGCAGTACCAATGTGTAGTACATGTGAGAAGATACTTAAAGTTTAGTGGTGGTTATCTCCTACAGCAATAGTCACTTGTTTTACACATATTAACCTACTCCGTGGAGAGAAGCAGAACAATTACGACCAATTTCAAGCCCCCCCCCCCCCAAATAAAGGTTTCGCCATGCGCGATCCTGGCGGAGGATTAGCTAAGTTAATACACTGAAATTTTTTAATGAATACAGTGAGTTTTAAAACTGTGTCGGCATTAAAATAGCCAAATACATACTGAAGGTTAGTATTTTGAAGATAGTAAGAAATGTACTTACATTTAAAAGTATGGACGCTGCGGTCAAAGATGTAAAAAGTAGGGATGTGCCGATTATCGGATTCATATCGGTATTGCCAGTTATCGGAGAATTCCGATATATCGGTACCTCCGATGTGCCGATACACCGTATTGGATCAAATACACGCTGCATTTTTTTCGATATATACGGAAACGGCCATAACATCGCTAAATATTGACTGATTTTGACGTTCAAATACACCATTTTAACCCTTTTTTCGCCAGCTTTCCAATGGTACAAACCACAAGTTGTTAGCTCCACCCTTTCTGAAGTTATGTATTAAAAACCATTTAACTTACAGTTTTAAACAAACGATGCCTGCACATAGATAAGAAAAACTGCTGATTACTGGTATTTTAGGACTAATATATCAAAGTGCTTGTCTGTTTATTAATTAATATCATCATTTTTACATATTTAGTTTTTTACATCTTTACAATTATGTAGAAAATGTTTGGCTGCATACTACTTTTTTTGTGGGGTAAAGTCTGGGGAAAATGGCTGCAGGCAAAAAGAGCTTTGTATTACAATTTTTTTTTTAATTTTCTTTACTATTTTTATGAGGCTATGTTAAATACAAGTTTTTTCTTGTAGTACATCGGCAGCATAAACTGTATCACACTTTTATTTTTTGCAAAATAATCATTATTTAGTGTTATATCGGCAGTTATCGGCATTCCGTTTTGACAGTAATCGGCATCGGCACATCCCTAGTCAAAAGCAACTCCAGAAGCCATCCCCCAACCCCAAAAATCGTGGATTTTCCACACACATAAAAAAAAATCGAGTTCAGTGAGCCTAGTTCTTGAAGACGATTTATAGACACCAAATTATGTATCGCTGGCACTTAAAGAAAATTCTGCCACAGGGGTCGGAATATGAACGCCCTATCCACAGTAAGTAAACATAAGAACTTAAGATACAGAAGGCTGATAACACGACAGAAGAGGCCAAAAACTGGGACAGGTAGGATGACCAGGACCAAACTGATTTTTAGGCTCTTTACGGCCGCCAAAACTGTTCACATCTGGAATGCTATTCTCTGGGTTTCCAACAGGGAGTGGGATGGCAAGCTCTCCTTGCATGTTGTCTGTTGCTCTTAACATTTGTTTAAGTGTTCCCCTGCGAGCCCTAATGTGTGAATTGTAACAACCATGTAAACATGAACTCAACTTACCAATAAAATACTCTACTTTATGACTCAGCAATGTTGTCTTCTTGACAGGGAGATGAGCTCGCAGGTATTTGGCCACCGCATATTCTTCTTTGGTGGGCTTGTCATCAACTTCCTAAACGATGATAACACTTATTAATCAGGGCCTTTTAGCCTTCGTCATCTTTTAATTTCTATAGCAAAATTCCTAGAGCCGTACGTTTAAAAACATTTGAAAGGGCAGAAAATACACATTACTACCTATGGGAAACCTCTTTAGTTCGTCCAGAACACACTAAAGTCGTCCAGAACACACTAAAGTTTCTCTTTTAAATTTTGGGTGAAGTAGTATTTCACTCAGTGTGTTCCGGATGAACTGATGAGCAGGGGTGCAGAATATGCCAGAACGCTAGAACGAGGTTCGCGGGAAATTTCAGCGAACTGAGGAATTTCAGTGAAAAATGGCTTGCCTACATATGAAAGGCTGTGGAAATTTGAAAAATCTTTAGGAAAATTTTGTGGGAAATTTTATCCTGTAGGCCTAAGAATTGTATGCACCCCTGCTGATAAGGTTTCCCACAGGTGGTAACGTGCATTTTAATCTCTCCGTTTGTATTTTTCAAAATAAACCACTGTAAACGGCAGTTGCCGATCTTTCGATTAAAAACAAAATTGACAGTAGGCACGAAATAAATACATTTTTAACATTTTCATTGCTACCAAAATAACCATAGCCTAGCCTACAAAAAGAGTGCTGTACTAAAAAAAAAATTACCTAAATCAAGTACAGTATGCAGTTTTTGCATCTATAGTGCACACTCAAATCCAACACACACTCACTCCCACACTTATCGCCTTCCCCCAAACTGTCTACCCGATACAGATATGTTACAGTTCAGCAATATCTGGCCTGGAAATTCTGCTAATACAAATTCTACAATACAGAAAAGTGTGCCAAAATGGCTGCCCAATGCAACGATTTCTACTTCATATGCTGGATCTGCCATCTGGTGGCCAGGGTATAAAGAATGGTTCAATGTGCTGCAGACAGATGGTAGACATTGTTTTGTTGCGCTCTGTGCATCAGTTTGGCAAGAGCTCCACCAAAATCAAAAATAGGGATGCACCGAATATTTGGCCAAAAATTCAAGTATTCAGCATTCGGCCAAATAGGCTAGGATATTGAATTTGGCTGAATAACAATGTTCAACATTCAGCCAAATAGGCCTAGTATTCCAAATAGTTTTCAGCCAAATAATTGCTTAATAGACCTACACACAATTTTGTAATTTTGTTAATGTAGAACATTTAGCTTAGATTTTCCCTTTTACTTTGTGACAAATTGCTAAAGGGGGAAAAGCTATCGGTGATTGCACTTTTTCAAGGCTTTATACGAGATTGTACATTTTCTAAAGGTGTGTTGTATACCTTTACCTCAGTTTCTTCACGTTTTACCATCCGTAAACAAACGTGGTCAACTACTGTGGCTACCCGTGGTTAGTATATTTTAATCCACATTATATGTTTAATTTACTGGTATTAGGCCTAATGGGCCTAACGGGCCACTATTCGTTATTTGGCCAAATACGTCAATTGTTTGGTACCGAATATACGGTATTCGGGAGTTACTAGCCTATTTGGTATTCGGTAGGCAAGTATTCGGTTGTATGTGGGTCAACCTTCACTAATGTCGGTCGTCGCTCGCCAAATTGCAAGGGAAATTCAGCACTTGACGACCCGATTGTCAGCCCTGCTGGCCATAATGGTGACTAATTTACAAACCCTGATGCAGAAATTATCATATCTTCGGAACCAGACTAGCCAGAAACAAGTGGTTTGCACCACTGCGTGCAGAATTACAATGACAATTCAACCAAGCATGCAATATTGTTACTAGCCTCTTTACCTGATTGGAGAGTTAGATTATTGAAAACAATGTTTAAACATAAAGCAGCAGCACACTTGCTAAAATTATTTCTACATGGTGAGTAAGTAACAGACAATGGCGAGTGAATTTTAATATCTACTGGCCAAATGGCGAGCGCCACATAATTCATATAATTCGTGAAGATTATGTTTGGTATTAGTTAAATTTCATGTTGGTGGCCAGAGAACCTACAGCCCAAACGCAGTCGTTTTTTTTAGCCACTCGGAGAACTGCAGCTCCAACCAATCAGGTTAAGACTCATTCCATAGCCAAATGAGAACCACTCCAAAGCTCCCAATAGTAACGGCACCTGATGGGTCTTAGACCCCAACAGACAGATTTCCCTCCTTGAAGGCGACCTGGCTTCCAGCCCGCCAAAACGCGAAGCTCTCGCCTTGGTCCGCGGATTCATATAGCATAAATACTGGCCCCCAGCAGGCAGTCCTCAGCACAGCTCACATCAGATTTCTACAAACAGGTCACTACGAAGGCTGGGATGGAGATTTCCACGTCCGAAAGTTGCCGTGACGTGCAAGGTAGTGGTTTAGGTAACTAGTTGTACTTTTAACTTGAATCTTTCGGACAATTATTCTAAATTTTTTAACTTAAATTTCATGCATGCAAAATCTACCGTATCCTGGTATCTAGGATACCCGACAAAATCACCGTCATCAGACAAAAACCGATAAATCATATAATTTTTTGCACACTTTCACCTAAAAACTAGTTTTGCATCAGACAATTTTATGTTCATAACCAAATTGTTATTGTAAGATTCAACAAGCGAATTTTAATGTAAATTCTCGTGCTTTCATGTAAAGCCTTCCAGTTTTTTTTTTTTATTTAAACAAATAGTTGGTGGGCTTGTCATCAACTTCCTAAACGATGATAACACTTATTAATCAGGGCCTTTTAGCCTTCGTCATCTTTTAATTTCTATAGCAAAATTCCTAGAGCCGTACGTTTAAAAACATTTGAAAGGGCAGAAAATACACATTACTACCTATGGGAAACCTCTTTAGTTCGTCCAGAACACACTAAAGTCGTCCAGAACACACTAAAGTTTCTCTTTTAAATTTTGGGTGAAGTAGTATTTCACTCAGTGTGTTCCGGATGAACTGATGAGCAGGGGTGCAGAATATGCCAGAACGCTAGAACGAGGTTCGCGGGAAATTTCAGCGAACTGAGGAACTATTTGTAAAGTGTACGAAGAAAACTAAAAACCACTTTTATCTAAAGCCTTAGGTTAGCAAATAAATAGTACCCACCGTTGGTAGCAGGGCCGTGCCGTATGGGGGGGGCTGACCCCCCTCCCAAAAAAAAATGACTAACAGGGGCACCAAATTTGGGTGTTCAAATACAGAAAAAAAATTTTAGTTTCACTGATTAGCGATTTTAAGAAGGTAATGAACCAAAAAAAATGTCACCAGAATTCATCAACTAGCAGTAACCGTTGTGCAGGTCTGGTATTTTCTTCCCAATGGCCTTAAATCCCCATCCCATTTCCGTAGTAAGTCAACCTATGCCTACCACGTGACTCATAACCCTCGGTAAGGAGGAAGCGTAGTGAAAACGTGGGTAAGTTGGGGTGCGTAGTATATGACTGGCAGTTTCCACTGACAAGCGAAAGCAAAAGGATTTGGGGGCACAGGGCCGGATCAAGAAATAATTCAGTGCAGACGAAGACAAATGCAAGATCATTTAAGAAAACGTTTGTAAAAAAAAAAAAAAACAGAAGGTAGCCTACCATGTATTTGGTAGTTTGTGAATTTTCCCTGGACTGTGTGCGTCGCCCAAGGATTGCATATGCAATTTTACTTAGCGCTTTTATGCCCTTAAATAAAACATGCTGTTATCTTAATGATTTAATTATTTTCTCTCTGGCCTTCTCTTTCCCTGCTAGTTAGGGCCTCGTTTTTCGGAAATTTAGTGATTTGTCCTTTGGTTCTCATATTACAGCCACTGCTTCAATTACGGCATCAACTGTTAAACTTACAACTTACCGCGCGCCCATCAAATTGGGACAACTTATTAGTTTTTCTGGTTTGAATGTTTTGGCAAAATAATACCATCGGCAAATATCGAAGATATTGATTGCTTCATTCATTACCAGACGTAACTAATTCGGCTTCATCTCAGCAATGTTTGTCATGAATTACAATTGCAAGTAACTGACAAAAGAAAAAACAAAAAGAAACTATAGTTCATTAGAATATAAATTTGGTTGCAGTTTACGTTCATGCGGCGAATGAACAATGCGGTTAGAGTTGATCTGCGACTTATGGATAGTGTAGGGTTGTAGTGAGGGGGGGGGGGGGCAGCCAGCCGAAAGTGCAGCGATTTCTCAGTCCATGCTGTGAATATCCAAATGGATTCATGCCAATTCAGTTCGAAAATTATACAGACTACGACAATTCAGTTGATAAAAACATAACCCGTAAAGAATTTGGTCACGCAGGGAAAAAAATGCTCTCTATAGCCTAGTATAGATGCAAATAAGTTGAGTTCCATGAAGTACACTAAAATCTATTTTCATTGTGTTATCACACCTGCCACGCCTGTGCAACCAGAATGGGGGGGGGGGGGGGGCGAACTTCGCACGAGAACGATAAACATCTTCAAGCCATGCCAGTCAGAACTGCTGCTGGAAACTCACTGCCAGAAAATATGAAATCTGAAACTCTGTGTGCTCTTAAATCTATATTGCAACAAAATGTCACCAACATTTCTCAGATTACGATAACATAACTTTGGACCATACTGTCATAGTTGGTTGTCAATTTTAACTGGCATTTTATTTATTTTTTGAAAACTGGGGACCAAATTGCCACATTTTTTCCCCTTTGCAACCAAATTTTTTGCTGGGACTGAACTTTTTGGCCACAATTGTCCGGCACCCATCCAAATAAGTCATCATTTTTTTGATGATGATGATTGGGGGGCAAACTTGGCAGGGGGGGATCAAATCCCCCGCCCCCCCGATTCATTGACCTTGGCCCGGCCCAGGTTGGTAGCAGCGACCATAGTATAGTTAGCTTGAACTTAGCCTAATGTGAACGTTGTGTTCTCCTTGGTGGTAGTGTGTTCTTCGTTTTTTAAAATTATGTCTTCCCAATCCCATTCTGACAAATGGTTACCCGTTTTTTTTTCAATATTAACACGCGTGAAACGGTTTTGCAATATTAACACAGACGTATAGCAGCATTGCAAAAGATGCACGGAAATCATTGACAGGTATGTCCTTTTTTATTGTTAAAAAAAAAGTTAAAAACCTATTAGCCTAAATGTACGAGAGAAAAAAAGTTACATGCAAAAACCACAGGGGCTGTCACAAAATGAGAGTAGTCTCTTGATTTCTGATGAGCCAATACGGCAAAACATTGAGCTATTAAACAAATTTTTCACGCAAGACTGTAAATGTCGGGGCGAGGGGTAATCGTCTAACTGGAAAATCACATAATTGGAAGAACGTATACCGTATAACGAAAAGTAGTCTAACAGGAAAGTAGCATAATGGCAAATCGTCTAACAGGAAATTTGTATAATGGAAAATTGTCCAATGTCCCTGCCTCGCTCGCGCTGCCGTGGCTATACATATAACATCAGAAACCACAGTTAGACGTTTATGCATTATACGATATTCCGTTTAGAATTTTAGATGATTTTCCCTTATACGATATTCCGTTTAGATGATTTTCCAGATTTTTTATTTATGCAGATATTAGACAATTATCCCATTAGACGATTTCCAGTTAGACGTTAGTCCAACGCCCCTAAACGTCAAAAGGTTAAGGAAATCCTTTGAAAAAAAAAGAAATAGTAGCGGCAGGTTCAGTCCCACAGATGACCTGCAAATCAAGAGTTGTTCTTTGGCAACCTGGGCAGGTTTTTTCTGGGGAAAGTTATTGATCTTTATTACAGGGACCACCACACACACAAAGATTTTACTTGATAATGGGGTAGTGGTGGCATCTGGCTCGCAAGCAATTACGAGGTCCCATTTTATTGCTATGACCAGCTTGCTAGGGCTTACATCGAATCAAACTAGGATTAAGAGATACGACTTCCATTAGATCGTCCCACTACAGTATTTAAAAAACCCTCTTTTAAGTTTCGTGTTTCTTAAAGGTGGAAGGGGCTGTTGCATCCCGGCCAGTGAACCTGCAACTCTACCATTTCCTAGTCCACAGGAAGGTGCGGTCATGTACGCCACGACATTACCAAAACATCAGTGACCTTGACCTTTTCAATAACTTTCTCCTTATAATCATCAAAATGGTCGTGTTACTTTATTATAGTACATTGGGGAGATACAAACAACAATATTTCATGACCTATTACTTTCCACCAGACAGACGGAGGATTGACGTGGACATTATTCATGTTAAGCCATTTCATCATGGAACTTTTCTCGTCATCCTCCCAGTCAAAATCCCTGACTCAATTTACATCATATGATTTATGGCACATCTACCGATTCGCGACGCAAAAAAAAATAACTATCTTACGTTCTACCAATTAAATTTCAACAAGCAAAGTTTTTATTTCAAAATATGGTTTCAAATCGCCAACGTCAACAGCTGTTTTCGTAGAATTTGCTTAGCAAACTGTTAGGCCTAAGAGAAAAAACACGAAACGTGTGGACGATTTCTGGATTGAGGACACTACTTTTGTGAGTATAACCTATGCTATGTTATAGGGTTACATGTTTCACTCATCGTTAATGTACAAAATCAGTATTTCACGGATAAAATTATAAAAAACATTTACCTCCTTCTTCTTCCGTGCCTTTCGTTTTTCAGCCATTGTTGAACGGCGCCTTCTACCGGGTTATTTGGTACTAAAGAAAACGAAACTGAAACTTCTTTGTCAATCAAGAAATATTTTCTGCTGCTAACATCACTTACGGGAACACTCACGCCACCACGCGAGCACAGCCAGTAAGTGGGTAATTTATTGCCGAAGTTGTTTGTTTTGTTTTTGCTTTATTGATGCATATTTCAAAGTCTATCAAATGATATTTATTGTTACGCGCCTTATTGTTATACTTTACGACATTTCTATAGTGTTATTGTTCAATAACTTTTTATTTATTTTGTTGTTAATATAAATTCACTTCATTGCCTATTATTATTATTATTT
>JAHWFP010072158.1:196-36663 GCA_023313725.1 Lithobius niger | reverse complement strand
CTCTACACCATTCGGCTAAATGCCTAGTGTTGCCCCCTCAGTACAAATCCCTAGTTACGCCACTGATTAGTCACCACATTAATTATACCCTGCCTCCTGGTGTCATTCGATGTAACCAGGTAATCTAACAATTAATTGTATATAAAGGCTTGCAGCACCAATATTTGACGCTGTCCAGTGTCCAATAAACCATCAACTTGTAGTGTGTGTCTCTCATCATTATTGCCACTAACTCAGCACGCTTCAGTTGTTCTGTTTTACTTATATTGATTATATTGTTTTATGGTTGTATGCTTATATTGTTGTACGGTTGTATTGTTAGTATGTTGTGGGTGTATGGCTACAGGCCAGTGCCCTTTGAATAAACAACAACAGCGCGCTTCAGATAACCAGAAGTGGTTAACGCTCGTTAAACCCTTTGAAACCCTTTGAGCATGCTTCAATTGGCGATGAGGATAATTGGAGATATGTAAATTTAATAACTTAATGTAAGAGTAACTTTTACTTCCCTGCCCACACCAAACTATCCGCAATGCTGTGCTGTGGATGGGCAGCGGTTCAGGGGCTGGGTCAGGAGGAAGATTTTTCAGTTTCAATTTTAAAAGTTTGAAATTTACTACTTTAGGAGTATGTATGTTTCACAAATTATAAATGCACACAAAATACACGTATAGCCACTCACAGGAAACATACTTAAAATATAAAGCAACAAACACAGGCAAATATTAAAAAAAGCCTGTACAACACCCAAATTAAGTGCACACACGCACGCAAACATTAAACATTTCAAACACAAACTGTGTTCACTTTCTGACATAAACCACTCAGCAAAAACAGTCATTTTTTCCTGGAATATTAGCAGGAAATTACATACTCCACCATCTTTTCGTGGTTCTGTATCCCTGGAGCCCCCCCCCCCCTCAAAATAATGTAACTCCGTCCCTAATTGATGGAATTTAATACATTTTTTTAATTAACCGTTATGAAATCTACTTTAGTAACGGTCGTGTGCATTGTTAACATAAAATTTTACGTTCACTCACGAATTAGACTACTGCAGTAAGTAGTATTATATTCTTGACAAAAATTATATCAGAGCGAAATTAAAGTTTACTTCTTTATCTTCCATTTGACATATAGAAAAATTAATTCCGTTTATTACGTCGGGAATACTTAATTTCAAACGATCACCTACAAGCAAACAGTGCTTACCAGAACCTTCTTTCTTAATAACAATATTTTTATTTTTCTTACTAAAGGTATTGGATTTTTCTAGTAATATTATTTAGCCTATTATTGTGAATAACGTTTGATTTTCATGAATGCTATGCATGACGTACGTGCATATGTAACTCCGTCCCTAATTGATGGAATTTAATTTTGTTTTATTTAACCAGTATGGAATTTGCTTTATTAACGTTCATAAGGATTGTTACTCAACGTATGATAGTTTGGCAGGTAAATGGTAAATGTTTAACACCTTGACTACCAATGACGTATATATGTCATGGTAAACTTCAGCTACAGCCCAGTAACGTATATATAGTTATATACGTCATGTAAACAATTCAAACACCAGCACATCAGAATGATCAAATCCAACAAGAGGTCAAAAACTTGCAATCCCGACCACTAAATAGCACCACTTTTCAGTTGCAACCATCAGTGCGTGACGTAGGCCTATATATACGTCATCAGGCCCTGGTAGATCATGACGTATACATACGTTGTCGGGCCTTGGATAGATGTTTGCCATTTTGGATTTTTGCTGAAGTTGGCAAAACTGAGGTATTTATTACAAAATAACTCACTACGTTGAATTTTTCATGCACAGTTCCATTATTTAGTTGATTATCTTGTGAAACAATGTGGATTTAGTTAGAATAAGGGCCTATTATACTATGACGTATACAAGGTGATTCATAAAGTACTGAAAAATAGGCCTATAAGACGGCAATCCAAATTGGCAACGGATATTTTAGCTTTAACACGGGAGAGTGACGTGAAATTGTATAATGATTTCACGTCACTCTCCCGTGTTAGCTAAAATATCCGTTGCCAATTTGGCTTGCCGTCCTATATTGCAAATAACGTCTTATAGGCCTATTTTTCAGTACTTTATGAATCAACCTATATATACGTCACAATATTTGAACATATTTTTGTTAATAGTCTTCACTTGTTGACAATGTCTTCATAAAAAATAATTGCCAAAACATAATCTTATTGACTACACCTCTTGGGCTGTGGGTAGGGATTGTAAAAAAACAAGTGGCTACAGCGACTGCCTAGCCGGTCTTCTGTTCGGTCCTCCACTTCCAATGTTGAGGTGCACACCTCTATCATACACTACAACAGCTATCTCTATTATACTAATCTAAAAGCAGTAACCATCACAATTGCTGGTTAAAAATGTGTTAGCTTTTAGGCTTATTTTATACTTTAGGCGTACTTGTCAGCTTTTAGGCCTAATTTTAAACAGCAGTTTTAATTTCGTAAGTAGCAGCTAACGGAGATATGGATTGTATAGTAAGCCTATTCATTTTTGCAATGAATGCCAACAGCGACTCGTAGCAACTTGACGTTGCCATAGTAACACGATTTTAGGCCTAATTTTAAAAATGCAGTTTTAATTTCGTTAAGTAGCAGATAGGCCTAATGGCGAATTTGGTTCGACTGTACGGTAAGCCTATTCATTCATGCAACAATACGACGAGACTATTTGAAACGAAGCTAAAATCCATTTGTTTTTATTGAGTGTTACCTTAGGATTTTAATTCGACGATTAAATGTTATTATTTAATTTAGTTACGTCGAAGAAGTCTATTAGCTATAAGGAAGTAACGATGTTTTAATTTGCCATGTCATTTAACTAACTTCTCACACTGAATCTAACGTAAACAATGGTCATCAATATCTGGTACCGTTGTGAAGTTGAAAAAAGCGACGGACGGACGGACAAAGTCGTTGCAAGTCTTCTCAGCCGGTACGGCTGTACAGAAGACTAAAACCTCGGTAGCCAAGGTGTTAAACGTGGAAAACTTGTGATTTTTATCACAAGGTTGTACATACATAACATACTTGACTACCTTTCGGTTGGAAAATGAAAAGTCTTTAGTAGGAAGAATAACATTATTAAAATCATTCAGTATGTTTATTTATTTATATATATGTATGTCCTACTCCCCTCGAATAGTGGCTCAAAAATTGGAGAAAGGGTTTGAAAGAAAGGAAATTTCTCCGAATTTCTGGTAGGCATATTGTTAAATTTAAGTTTAGGTCTTAAATGTCCCAAAGTAACGAAAAAGAACATTTTGCTGGCCCCTAGCCCGGCCGGCTAAAAATGGTTTCTTTTGCTGAAAAAGTACAATACCTGACAATTTTTGCATTTTGTCTCAACGATGCTCCTGGATGCTTGAGACTTGAATGCCGCCTCAGGAACCCCAACCGCGCATGCGCGGCCCTCCGTATAAGAATGTCGGCTCCATGAACTCGTCATCTCTGTGTCTCTCAATATGTCAAATGACTCGAGAGGGCAGGCAGGGAGGGGCATAGGTATTGTACTTGTTCAGCAAAAGAAACCATTTTTAGCCGGCTGGGCTGGGGGCCGGCAAAATGTTCTTTCTTTATGCTGAAAAAAGTGCAACCCCTGTCAATTTTCGCATTGACAGGCCGACCTCGTCAAATTAGGTGGCTGGCACCTTTCGAACAAGTTCCCTGTGTTCCCGAGGCGGACTTATCTTTTGGGTCACACTGAAAGTTGGAGGATGGCGAATCTACATATTGAGGGGAGCCAGGAGTTGTTGATTCGAGTTGTAAAGTCGGTGAATCGTAGTCGGAATTTTCATGGGTGGGGGAACCGTGAAGTCTGTTGAGGTGGGGTCGTTCATAGCCATGTCTTCCCCAAGGGGTGATGATGGGCTGTCATTGATCGGGTCCTGTAGGATCTTGACGGAGGACGATTGTGAAGCACTAGTTGCAGGAGGATCAGAAAAAGTCATTTTCGACAGCTGTCACATTTTCTTAGGGAAGTATCTGTTGTTTAATGTTGTCAGATGAAATTTCCGAATTGTTTTTGGATTCTGTTGTGTCAGGATGTCCCATGGTGTTTGGAGTGGACGACAAAAGAAAAATTGGTCCGACTGTTGTGCAATTGGAGTGGCCGGGTCCGACGAAGTGGGAGTTTTGCCTGGGGTCTTTGGCGGTCTGGCGATGGTGTGTGAAAGGGTTGAGCCTAGTTTTGGAGTGGAGAATTTACCACTTGACTTGAGTTCTTCCTAGAAGAAGTTAGAGCTGAGGCTTGACGTTTCCTGAGCACTGGGCTAACTGTATGGAGGCAATTTGTCTCCAAATTGCAAAAGGAATGGTCACACAAAAGTAGCAGGAGTCGTTATAATGGTCACACAGGCGATGGTACTGGCATACAGTTTTGTGGGGGTCCAACCTGTTGGGGTTTGAGAGTCTTGGGCAATTGCAGGTGCCTGGGTCGTTAATATTTGGAGTGCGGACGGCGTAGATATCTTTGGTTCCAGGATCCGTAGGTTTCCTGATCTTTACCATGGTGGAGACAGCTTGGAAGGGCTGGAGACACGGAATGCTACGTAGGTCGAGGAGAAGTGACGACAAAGGAGTCACGTGATCAGCAAAGTGGGGAACAAGGACGCTCTGGGCTTTGAACCGGATATTGGGAGGGTTCCAAGATGCGCCGCTGCGTAAGTGGCGCTGTTGTTGTCGGAAGTGCTTTCGTGGAGATCAGGACTGCTGTGGCGTGGATGGACGGAGGGATGTGATTGATATGCGCCGTGGACGTGGCTCGGCTGCGGGAGGGCTTTCGTTTCAAGCGGAGAGCTGTTTATTCTCCTTGTTTTCGTTGTTGACGAAAGCATGGGGATGAGGAGACGGGTTCTTCGGGTGTTGTGATCAAAAGAGGCCGTTTGTTGGTTAGACTGATTCCGATCTTTCGTTTTGGGTTTTAGTTAATGGTGAGTTGCCGTAGTTGTGGTTGGACGGGAGTTTCCCTGCCTTGCCTTTGACAGGTTGTCTTGTTTTCGTTTTCCAAGCCATAGTGGTGATAGAATCATGCCGGACAGGCCGGCGAATGGGGATTGATTCTGCCCAGGGAGGGGATGGGCAGTGTACAGCTTCTCATAAGGGTCAGGACGAATCTTGTGGCTTGCCGGAAAGAGGACAATATGTTGACGGCATGTGAGGCGGCCAGGAAAGAGTATGTTGGTGGCGGCATCCCATTGCCTTTCGTTTCTCGTGAAAGGCGTCTTGGACTCGATGCTGTGCCTCTGTGCAAGGTAGGTGGGGGGGGGGGGGGGACAGAAAAGAATGGTGGCGGGGATATGCATGATGAATGCTGCAATGTCTTGTCTTTCGTTTCTCGTACGGGGCTTCCGACAAATTCAAATTCTTCTGGGAGACGAGGAATTGCTTTCGTTTAGACGTGAAAGGCGTCATAGGCCGAACGTTGTGGCTGATGAGGGGAGCCTTTGCTTGGCTTGATTTCAGGTGGGATTTTTAAGGCGTGCATGATGGCGGCGCATTGGGTTGTCTTTCGTTTCCCCTTGAAAGCTTCTTGGACCAGATGGTCACTGCGGGTGATGGTGCGGCCCCTGCGGGAAGGGTTTGACGACATGTCCGGTGGTTGAGTTGGGAGCTGGTGGCCGGTCGAAGACGGCTGCAGCTCGGCGGAATTTGTTCTTCGCTTCATGGTAGTTTTCTTTCGCTTGTAGTAATTTCAGTTGGAGGGACGAAAGGCCCAAAAGCCTTGTGGATGGAGACTTGCAGCGGTAATTCATTCTAAGCCGCTCCAGAAATGCATGGTGCCGGGAGGACCAGTGGAATTGAGTGTGTGGATCATCGGCGATCTGGACTGGAAGCGACGCTGAAGCTTGTGGACGTCAACGGTGGAGCCCAAATCCTTGAAAGGTGGGGGTTGGTGAGCTGCATGATGGAGGGACTTTCGTCTAGACGAAAGGACTAAAGGATGAACGGGAAGAGCCCTGATGGACGGCTAGGAGTAGGGATTCCTATTCAGTTGCCTGGCGAAAGATGCTTGAAGGACCGGTGGGGCCGAGTTCAGAGCTCCTATGGCGGCTGGGTCTTGGGAGTGGCAATTGAGACCTTTACAGCCATCTTCGGCAGAATCGATTCCATGACAGGGTTCTTTCAGTTTCTTGACGAAAGAACCCAGGGACGAGTAGGGAGGAGTGTCTTGTTCAGCTTGGATGAAAGGCGCTTGGAGAGCCGGTGGAAAACCAACGGCGGTCGGGTTAGAAGCCGAGGCCGTGGCGGGGAAGGACTTGCGGTGTTCGGCTAGCTTCGGTGGGAGAAGAAAGCTTTAAGGAAAGGAGACCCTGTTGCTTGCTGGGAGACGTCTGCCAATACGGTGAAAGGATGGCCAGCGGCAGACGGGTAGAGAGATGAAGCCTTGACAGGACAGGTAAAGCCAGTGGATTGGCGACGTCCACTTGCTTCATGAAAGAAGGCTGGACGAAAGAAGACCCATTAGCACGCCGGGAGTCGGACGTCGTCGGAGCGCGATCCGCATGACGAACGGCACAGTCTCCGATGACACGGACTTCAGTCTTGACGGGAGACGAAAGCCAAAGGGGTGCGAGTTTGGGATGAGAAGGCAACGCAGTGCGAATGACGGAAGACGGTGGGCGGCCCAACGGCCTTGGCGGTCACGATAATCATGATGAAAACAAAAGGAACCATGAGAGAGGACGAGCTGCCGACTAAAACGGCAGCTTAATACAAAGAGATGTCGAGCTAACGGAGCCGCCATTCTTATAGGGAGGGCCACGCATGCTCGGTTGAGACAACAATGCAAAAATTTACAGGTATTGCACTTTTTACAGCATAAAGAAATGATGTTTGCAACAATCAGCAACAATCACACAACAATACATGGCATCAACGATTGTTGACAGATTTTTTTCATGGAAGCATGGAAGTTTTCAGAACGTACAACAACAATGGATTGGGGCAACAGTCAAGAATGAAGCACGTGCAGTACATTATGCAAACACAAAATTTTAAAGCTGGATACGAAATTACGTGTTTGAACCGCTATTCCTCTGGAAGTAAGGCACCTACAAAGATGGGAGTAGGACTAAATGAAAGATCATTAAATTGCACTTCGGTTAGGCCTATTTTCATGGCTGTAACTTGCTATTATGACCCTCAAATACACAAAAAAACAATAAAAAAAAAACATTTTATGTCAAGAATCAAATTCTTCACGTTTACTCCCCTTTCCCAGCCAGACTATCATACTTAGGTTAACAATGCATAGGAACGTTATTAAAATCGATTTCATAACGGTTAATTAAAATAAAATTAAATTCCACCTATTAGGGACGGAGTTACATTATTTTGAAGAGGGACTCCTAAGGGGGGCCTCCAGGGATACAGAACCACGAAAAAGTGGTACAGTTTGTAATTTCCTTCTGCGATATGTTTGATTTACATTTTAAAATCACAAAATCGTGGTATGCATCAGTGATAAGATAAAGTGAATGATACAGGCCCTTGGACCACGGCCTAATAGTTGCAAGTTTGTTAGTTACAATCAATTTTTCATTATTAAAAATGTCATCTTAATGTAAAATTTAGTCATATACTATAATTTGATAATTTAACAATACCTATATTAATTATAAAGGTTCTAATTATCTTTGTTCCTGTATTAATTTGTCTTTCAATTCAGTCTTTTGTTCATTTAGTGTTATATATTCATGCATTTTTCTAGGCAATTTATTAAAAATGATTGGTATAAAGAACATTTTGCCGGCCCCCAGTCAGGCCGGCTAAAAATGGTTTTTTTTTTGCCTAAAACATATTTAACCTGATAATTTTGCATTATATTCTCCTCAATGGAATGTTTCCCTGGAGATTTTTAGGTTGTAAACAGCCGCCTCTTGCATGTCCCACTGCGCATGCGCACCTCTCCCTATATAAGCGAGAACATGGCTGGTCTCGGGATTTATTTTCCTCTCAATCTGTCAGGCGGTGAATCGAGAGGGGAGGTAGGGCGGGCATTTGGTTAAGTATGTTTTAGGCAAAAAAGAAACCATTTTTAGCCGGCCTGCCTGGGGGCCGGCAAAATGTTCTTTCTTTATTTGTCAAACATATTAACCTGAGAATTTTCCTGACAGAAATTTGCTCACTTGATCGTGTGCTAAATTCGCCCAATCACTGTAAGTCAATGTTCATTGGCTAAATTTAAAACTAAATCAGTAAGGCAATATCCTGCAGCTTTCATTGGTCGACACAGTGTAATGCTAAACCGTGCAAAACATGGCGAGAGCTTTCTGAAGTTGATACTCCTTTGGCAGTCACTCGCTTCAAACGTTACACAGTTTACACGTTACGATACGTTTGTTGAATTCATTTCAAATAAAAGTATGCATTTTCCTACCAATAACAGTCCGGAAGGCCTTTCTTTTGAAATACGCACTGTGTCGTTCATTTCCGTAACCTAGCAACACCTACAATCACACGTAGAAGCCGGTGGCGAAACCCGTTAATCCGCCTGTGTCGTTAGGCCTAACGTCAACGTAACCTAGCAACAAATTCTGAACACCGTTTTGAAATTTATTACGCTCCACTACAGTTTGTATTTGATTGTTGTTTTTTTTAATTTACTCTTGCAATTAAAAAAAATAATAAAATTATGTACTGCATTTATTAATTTATTATTACGGAATTGTTTAAAGTAAAAATTTTGGAGGATGTGCGCCAATGAAAAATTCTTCAGAGGCGGCGAATATCAATTTTATTTCTGGCGGCCGTAGTGCCTTTTATAAAATTTTTAAATGTTGCATACGAAATTTAGAGTGCTGAATACTGAAATATGACGTGAAATTCTCTAACTAAATACCCCGCGAGCTATTGGAAATTATCAAATTTTTTTCAACACTCGTGTTTTGGCCCATTAAACTCACTCGTGCTATTTATTGGCAGATAATTTCCCTCGTGTTACGCACTCGATAATTATCGATAATTTCCTTAGCTGTTGGGATATTACGTATGATAATTTTGCATTATCAGTTGACCTCGTCAAACGTGGTGGCGGGCACCGATCTGCAAGCAGGCACCGGGAGGCCCGGGATGCAAGCAGGCTTCCCCCAAAAATATTTAATTCGTTAAAAATTTGCACTTTATTCAGAACAGGGTAGTGAAACAGGAACTTGGATCTCTTTCGAAGGGTTTGGAGGCCCTGAAAAGGATCGTTGTTTTTAGAGGGTTCTTGCTTCCTTCTATGGTTGGCTTGCTTCAGTTTCGTTCTGATTGTGTTTAAGGGGGCTTGACCACAGTTTTGGATGCGACGGTTGGTCCCAGCCGGTATAGTCCCTTTTTTTCTCTTAACATGTTCCTCAGGTAGTGGGAGGCGAATGTCGTTGAGTGTTGCCAGGATGCGGCTTGTACTATTTCTTCTATTGGGATGGCGTTGTGATATGCCCATGATGTAGAAATCGCTCTAACCTCGTGTGCTGTTGCACTTTCCCTGCTCAAGTTGGCTTTGTCGTACGCAATGTCGATGGTTTTCCTTATCCAACAGGATATCATAGCAGCTGAAGTTACTCTTGTTTGGAGGTCTACTGGTAGAAAAGGTTGATTCTGCCTCTGTGGATGTCTTCGTGTTGAGTTCTTGTGAGATAGAAGCGGAGCGCTCGAATGGGGCATAGTAGATTTTCTGGCTCGTCACCTGTAAGGTTGAGAGGGCTGGGACATCTATGGGTTTTGGTGGTTCAGATGGTTTTTGAGTTTTGGCTCGAAATCCTGCTCTTGGGTAAGAGAAGAAAAGTTCGGACCGAAAATGCAATAGGCCGGGTCTGCTGATAGGGCTTGGATTTCGAAACAGCGGGCATTTGCTGCAAGTGTGACGAGGAAAACAGTTTTCCTGGTAAGGAGGTGAAGGGAACTGTCTTGCATTGGTTCATAGGGAGTTTCTATTAGGGATTGTATGACGATTGACAAGTCCCAGTCTGTGACAAGTTTTCTTGTTGTTGGGCGGTCGTTTTTGGAGCGGAGGAGAGCAGAAATTCGGTAATCTTCGAGAAGATTAGTCTTGTCTGCTGCCTTGAAGACTGAGTTTAGGGCTGAGCGGTAGACAAGGATTGTTGAGCCTTTGAGTTTGTCAATGTCGAAAAGGTCAATGAAGAATCTTAAAAGTTCGGGTAGGGAGGGATTGATCGGACTGATTTTCCTTGCGAAACACCAATGAAACCATTTAGACCAGTGGCAGTTAGAACACAGCCGAGATGGTGGCGGGCGAAAGAGAGTGCTTTGGTCTGCCGTAAATCCTCTCCCAAGGCCGAGGGGTTGGGAGGAGGCGAAGTGCATTGGCCGTCTTAAAGCGGAGAATCACCTTCATCGTCAGCGACCTGGGCATCCCGGTGTAAGCCGGCCGCCCAGCGTTCGTCGCGGATGGGCAGGGGAAGCGGTTGAGAGCACCGCAACTGAAACCGGAGCGATGGGCGAAAGGTGTCCTGAGCTGAGTCGTCTTCAGCGGTAGTCATGGTGATGATGGTGGGCGAGAGGAATGAAAACCAGATTCATGGGCCAAAGAAGAGCGTTTTGGTTTGCCGTAAATCTTCTTCCAAGGCCGGGAGGTCGAGAAGAGGCGGAGTACGTTAGACGTTTAGAAGCGGAGAGTCAACTTCGTCGTTGGCGACATGGGCATCCCGGTCTAAGCCGGCCGCCCAGCGGTCGTCGTGAACGGGCGGGGGTTGGTAAGAGCACAGCTTCCAAAGCCGAAGTGAGGAGAGGTCGTCATTGGCGGAAGCCATCGTGATGCGGATGAGCGAAAGACAAAAATCCAAATCGTAGGCGAAAGGAAACTCCAAAGCCGGTCTTGAGGCCTCTATTTATCACTGGGGCGTCGGCAGTCTCGGATGGCTTATATAGAAAACAGTCCGGGACTGTATCTTCCACTGTTTTTAGAAGAGACGCAAGGGAAATAGTTAGGTCGTCGGCGTTGTCGTCCGTGAATTGAATGTGTTTGGCGGCGGGTGCTGCAGTAGGCTGGGCTTGCTGCGACGCGGCAGAAATCGGTGCGTTGGTGATGGGCGAAAGTGGATTGGAATGCTTGCGCTTCTTGGCTGCAGAGGCGGAGATGGGCGAAAGGCGCTTGTGACTGTCGTGACTCACTGTAGACGCAACCCAATCATGCGTGTTGGCCCGGCGTGCGAACAAGGAACAAGACAGTGGGGGCATTGGCGTTGTCTTAGCATAGCGGCGAAAAACAGAGTCAACGAGGTTGTGTGCTTCACTACAAGTCACGCTGTGGTCTCTGCGAGATGATTTAGATGAGTGATCGAGCGGATAGTTGGTGGTCGAAAGGCCAAATTGAGAAGATGAGGCTTGACGGAGTTCCTTTTTGGCGTCCCGAAAAAAGCGGCTTGGATTGGCTTGGCGTAAATCCTCTTCCAAGGCCGAGAGGTCGGGAGGCGGCGGAGTGCGCTGGCCGTCTTGCAGCGGAGTTATCTTCGTCGTTGACGACATGAGCATCCCGGTCTAGGCCGGCCGCGCAGCGGTCGTCGTGGACGGTCGGAGGAGCAGCAGGAGAGAGAGAGCTGTTTTGGAGTTGAAATTTTTAAAACTTTATTAATATTGTACACCACTTATAAGGCCTATTTTAGGCTATTTTCTGTTAACAATTTTGTGATCTTTTTTGTTGGTTGCAAAATTCAGTAATTATTGCAACATGATGTACGCAAAATTTTGCTTTAAAATATCGCGGAAAGTCCGGGTCCCTAGTAGTTGCATAGTCCCTTAATTCAGTTAATTTTCAATATTTTATTTAACCTATACACTTATAGTTCGGTTGTGGATTTTGTTTTTGCTTTTATCTGCAAATAACACCTTAATTATTTTATTTTGCAGTTTTTGCAATCTTTTTGTTAGGTAATCTGGTATAAATCCATATAATTAGGTTCTATATTGTAAGATACTCTGTATCCAAGCATCAAACATATAGTATTCTTTTATTTTTATTATTTAAGATTCCTTTTATTTGGTAAATTTTTGGTAGTACGTATCTTAATTTATTTATTATCCTTAATATAAGAGTTTTTAAATTCCAATTTGAGTCAATTTCCATGCCGAAGTATTTTGATGACTTGGTTTTCGCTAATCTAGTACATTCTTTATTATATTTTCTATTTATTTCCCCCTCTGGATTATTACAATTTCCATAGTGTTTAATAATGTATATTTCTTCATCTTTGGCACTGTGCATTGTACTGTTTTTTCTTTCCTAATAAATAATTAGTGTTCTATAAGCTAATTGTTTAGTAAGTTAAAATCATATTGTAAATGTCCTATCATTTTGTCATATTTATTATGTATAGAAAGGAGTATTCTGTCATCTTCAAATAAAAAAGTTTGTGTTCTGTGAAGACTAATATTTGCATGGGTACTCCGAAGTTTGTGTTGTTAAGTTTACTGTTTTTTCCCCATTTAATTGTACTGTTGTTTTTCTATTTTGTAGATAGCTTTTTATTATATTATAGATTTTCCCTCTTAATCCTACTATTTCACATTTCCCTAATAATATACCTTGGTTAAATATATCGAAAGCTTTTCGTTAGTCCACCAATATTATTCCTAAATATTTTCCGTCATTTAATGCTTTTCTAATTACTTCATTAATATCTATTAATAGTTCAGTCATTCCTCTATTTTTTTTTGTGTATCCGTATTGTTCTTTTGTTAATATTTCCATTTTTTCTAAGAAGTTTCTTATTTTATGTGCAAAGAATTTTTCTATTACTTTATCAGTTGTAGAAAATAATTGAAACTTTACTTAATAATTAAAAAATCAGAATTAAGTGTTGAAGAGAACTGCTTATTTTGGGGGTCTGAGAGTTATCATTCCACCAGACAACAAATTAAAAAAAAAATACACTTAGGCCACAGTGGAATCGTCAGGATGACGACCTTAGCTAGGTCTCATGGCCAAAACTTGATGAAGAACTGGAACTGCTTGGAAATGTGATAGTTGCCAGGAAAACAGAGAAGCTAGTACAGGAAGTCCTAAAAATGTGTGGTCTTGGCCAAAGGGATGTTGGGACCGATTGGGCCATTAAAAAAAGAAAAGTTGGTTCTCAGACCCTCCCGCACCGATTTTTTTATTTTTATGGGAAATAAAAATAAACGACGCGGCAAAAATAGCAGTTGCAAATCAAAAATAGTGCTTACTGAAAAATCAAAATATAAAATTACCATTCTTGTCATTAAATAATTTTATGGACACATGGTAAGCATATTTATGAGGCAGTGTTCTTTATTTTAACCAAAGAAAATAGGTGAAACATAAAAAAAAATAAAAATAAAATTCCGCCCGCCCGCACGGATTTCATGAGAAAAATGCCCGAGAGCCAACTTTCTTCTTTTAAGTAGCCTTACATGCACAATTTTGTTGGCATATATCTGCTGGTATGCATTTAGTGGTTACCGTAAATTGCCTGTTGAACGCCCATGGGCTTCTAAAATTAATTCGATATAAAGGAGAAGAGGGGGCGTTAAAAAAGCTACAACAAGATTACTGACCGTAAAGTATTTTTTGGGAGTGGGCGTTTATGCCTAATCTATTGCAGAAAAGTTGATTATTCACATACGTGATCTGGGTTCAATCTACCATTAACACAATGCCTTTATTTTTGCGTATTCACAAATTTAGTTTATTAGATCATTGCCATTCCAATATCTAACATAATTCAAAGTGAAAACTAATTTATAACCATCACCAACCTTCAAAACACAACGCGATTCATGACCTGAAAGTGCCAAGCAGAGTAACATAATGGACACAGTGGACTGGATGTGTTCAAGCGCTCAGTAGTGGACGAGTTGACGCTACGTGGATTACGTGATCATGGTTTCTCGTGTCCACTGCTGAGCGCTTGAAACATCCAATCCACCACGTCCATAATGACATTACTTTGCTTGGCACTGGCTTTGCACTTTCCGGCCGTGAATCGTGTCGTGTTTTGAAGGTACATGATGATTAGAAATTAGTTTTAATTTTTTTATGTCAGATATTGGAAGAAGGAAGAGCTAATGATTGATTGATTTTTTTAAACTTTTAAAGCTTTTAGTTAATTTCTAGCAGAAACATGACGATTTTTTTTGGGGGTGGGAGTGGGGTAATAAAGCTACTGCACGATATCTGACCTTAAGGTGTTTTGTTTGGTGGGGGGGGGGGGGGGGGGAGACAGGGTGTTTCATAAGCGATTTAAGGTATATGTGCTTACTCTAAATGGCCTGAAATTTTCAAAATTTCTTCCACTACTTCCAAACACACAATTAGCGTATTACGAAATTAGTTTTGCTCTGAGGGGTTACCAAGAGGTTTCGTAACGGATAACAGTCCTCAATGGACCTCGCGTGAATTTGCTACGTTCATGAAGAATACATAACTCTTGTCTGACATCCCAGTCCGTACCAGCCAGAAAACCAAGAGCCTAACACTTTAACCTGGCATAGACTTGTACCCAGACTATATTCAACATAACAGAATCCAGGTTGTACACCACATAAGTAATTTGTACACAAGAATTCAAAGTAACAAGAACGCCACATTTATTTAAAAAATGTATCGTACAGAACATAGCTGGCTCTAAAATATAATTACTGGCATCCCTTGCCACGCAAGACAATGCAGTCTTAAACTGTAATTTACTAGATTCACGATGGACAAGGAATCTTCTTAAAGTAATCATTATTGGTTACAAAAGGGATAGTTTATGCCATTTTTAATAGTACCACCTGAAAAAAGATGGATTCAGATATATTTTGTACATAATTATATATAAAAAAAATCATTCAATGAGACATTGAGAGTAGTCAGGGGCTCAGCGGCATGAACATTTTACATCTTTTGGCTATCTACAATTTCGATCTTATCAATAAAACAATATTTCCAGAAAGGAACATTCTATCAATAATTAACTGTACAATGGTAATTGTTATATACAAATCAAGTATTGCAGTAATCACCAAATGTTAGCTTTTTTACGAGAGGGGCCAAACGCAGTCTGCTTGCGATGTGGTGCTCCTTGCATTGTTGAGCGCTGACTCCGCCTAGTGGATGTTGACGATTTGTTGGTATTGTCCAACACTACTGGTGACACAAAGTTAATAGGACTGTCACTACCAACTGCTTCGGGAGAACGCATCATCTTTCTGCTCCTACATAAAAAGTAAATACACACCAGAACTTCAGTGATGTTAATAACGTTCAAAGTACTCGCCCATCCATTTCTCAGCCACAATTTCGAGCTAAAACAGGATTTACAATATTTATTTATTAAGTTGTCAGAGTACTTGGCCCACAGCAGAGTTTAACAGCATTTAGTTCCGATGGTGCAAAAAAGGAAAACAAAAATACAATGGTTAACACGTCAATAAGAAACTACAGCGGATCATCAAACAGTATGGCTTGCAAAAGCGTACTCTTTAAACAGTGGCAAAAATAAAAGAAACAGACAATTTTAGTTTTTACTTATCCTGAAATGCCTGCCTTTATTTGGCTATTTCGATTAGAATCTTGCTCAATCTCTAAACTCCTCTGTCTCATTTCGACAAATTTCATGCTACCTGCCAACACACATGGCCCAAGGAAGTGAGACTCATCACGTCTCCTAGTTTCCGATAATAATGGCTAATACCGTAAATCGTATATTAAATGCCCAGTTAATGCTAACACCCAGCCCCCTAAAATGCTTGATTGTCAAAATTGTTCAATACATTAACATACTGAATGCCGACAGGCTCATTTTACTTGGCTTGACTGACAAATTTTAAAGACAATAACGCTTACGCCAGCTTGAAGTTTCAGATTTTCGGCAGGATTCACTATAGTTTTCAACTAAGTCTTCCGCCTTCATCACGCACTGGTTGATTAGCACACTAACGTAACATCACTTAGATTTGAAAAACGTGTAGTGGAGCCAACTGCCAGTTACATTGACAGTGGGGCTCCCTCTCTTCTTCTTTAGGTGGTGGCGGAGGGAGGTAGGCTTTCCACATGTAAGAAAAACCAGAGGTGAGAGCAGTGACAAGGCATGACGAGGGAGACAGACAATGTTGGTTATGTCGTCTGTACACAGCAGTCTTGACCAATAGGAGGCGTCTAGATTGTTCAGCATTGGTACCGCGGTTGCCTTGGGTGTTGAGAAGGCGCATAGTCTTGTTGGCTGTAGTTTTTTTTCCTTTTTTTCTTTTTTTTTAGAAAAGTGGATCGTTGGTGGTCTGGAGAAGAGGAGAGTGGTCACCGGGCCTGGTTATAGACTTGAACCCGAGTTCTGGGTGGTAGCAAAGGGACAGAAGGTGGACTGACGTTTGGGTGATAATGCTGGCTTGTGTCATGAAACAGGAAGCATTGTCGAGGACGTAGTGGGTGAACCTTGAACCGCGATTCACGAAAGAGTCTCCGGGCTTGGGCGTCGGTTCACGTCTTCGAGTCTTGGTTGCTCGAACGTATGATACATATTTGTTGCAGCTGGGGAATGCGTGGGTAGAACGTAAAAGCACCCGGGTGCAAGGGCGCAGCAAAAGTCAATGACGTCCATCATATGACTGGAAACTGTGGGACCGCCACCAGTTGCTAGTAAACAGAGGTGAAGAGTCAGCAGGCGGATGATGGGTTGTCCGGTTACCCTTGAGGAATGGTGATTCAAAAGCTTGAGGGAGACCGACCGGGACCGAGGAGACAGAAGCAGGCACAGGAGGAGGTTGTGGTAGCAAAGGTTAGGAAACAGGCGGTACCGGGAGCGGAGGGTGCTGTGAGTCTTGCTGGAACCGGTAGTACTATCGGCACCGTTGAGCGAGGAATTACAGTTGGAGGGACCATAACCATTGTTAGAGAGAGAGAGAGAGAGAGAGAGAGAGAGAGAGAGAGAGATGGTGCCCAAAAAGAGCCACATGAAAGCATGGCCTAGACACGCAGTTAAAGCTGAGGGAACCATTGCGCTCCTCAGCTGGACACAGGAAGAGAGGAGGGGCGGAGTAACCACATACATATGGGTGGTGATGAACGGGTAATTGGTCAAACGGTGTACTGCTGTCGAAGAGCTGGAAACGATATAGAGACACTGTTGCGTTACTGTGTTTGCTGGAAGGAGACCGACGGGTAGGAGTGCTGATTGGTTTGTTTGTTGTATTTTTATATTTATTTTTGAAGTCAGGGAACCGAAATCGGTTCGCAGGAAAAAACAACTGGGCTTGGACCGTGGACCGAACACCGAGTCATGGTAGCTTGTGAAGGAACAGAAGCTGTAGTAAAGTGTAGTGTAGGAGCCCGAGTGTCAGGCCTCAGGAACCGGTTTGAGGGATCAGGGCGGACGGAAACGATGTTCAACGGAAAACAACGATGTAGGAACATACGGAGGCCAAAAACTTTCGTCGGAGTGCCTGAGGATGGTGGCAGCCAGCCACCGAAAATTAGCTGGACATTGAAGGGTGTCCTCGTTGTGAAAATGAGCGGACATTTTCTACATAATTCCAGTAATTATGACTCTAATAATGATGTTCAACGGTGCACTTAACGTGGTTGGAGGGCTGAAACGCTGCCCAATGCCCGTATGTGTAGGTTAGTCCCTCCCTCTTTTTTCATCGTAGGAGTGCAGTTGTACAACTGAATGACAGAAACGAGGAACCGTCGCTGCAGATGACTCGAAAACGAAATGGACCGCAGAAGCATCTGTATACAGGCATATCGACCGATCAGTGGTGCTGTGAATGGTAGTAGTGACATCGTGGATACCATGGTTACCCTGAACAATGAAATTTGCTGGAGGAATAATAATAGGCAGAGGACGAAGGAGGGATTGCAGCAGGGATGCTCGTCTTGGTGAAAAGTGGACCGATGGCGTGGCAAAAAGAAGCGGGGCACCGGGCCTGGACATGGGCCTGGGTCTGAATTCCAGTCCCCGGTTGGCAGGAAAGAGACAGACGGCATCCAGAATTTTGATGATAAAGGCAAGGTGACGGAATCGGACAATGCTGGCGGATGTAGCTGGACACCGACTTGCCGACCGAGTATTGGCATATTGATTCGTAGCAGAAGTATCGTGGTTCCCTTGGGTTTCCTGAAGGCCCATGGTCCAACGGGGGAACTGTGGAAACCGGCCCAAGGTTACCGAAAACAGGATGGTTGCTTTGGTGCCTCTAACTGGTCCACAGGCTTGGGAACCGAGGCCCAAGGGAACCGTGGGTCGAAAGACTTGTCTAGGAAGACGACAGACCGAGTATGGCATGAAGAGAAGGTGTTGCAGGGTCTGACCCGGGTTTGGGCCTGGGCCCGAGGCTTCGGTCTTGGGCGCCAGTGAAGTAACAGAAGACCTGCTGGTATTCGGTCGGTGAAACGAAGGTTGTAGACAAGCTGGTAGCGAAAAGGAGACGGCCGGACAACAGGCCTTGGGACACCGAGGGTCATAAAGTCGGGTCTTTGATTCTTGTTCTGATCACCTGAGCACAAAAGGATCGCTTGATCGCCTGTGCAGGAGGAACCGTATGATGCAGAAGCGTAGCAGTAGGATACAGACACACAGCTTGTTGCCAAAAAACTTAGACCGACGGTCCCACGGTAACTCTGGTTACCCCCAGGAACCAACGAGGGACCGTAGAGTGGACCAACGCACCCATAAGGGGAGCCATTGCCAAAAGCAAGGGTTGACCACCCAGGGACCGAGAAGAAGACTTACTGTGAACCAATGACTGAAGCGAACGGGAGAGCCAGCAGGACAACCACACGACGTGGCGCCTTTAGGAAGAAAGATGATGAATTCTCCGACTCAAGCGTTTATATACTGAGGCCTATGATGGTGCTTGCGTAATGAAGAAGAGCTGCGAGCCTGGCAGGGAAGCCAACTTTTCATCACTTGAGCCGCAAATAGGAAGGAATTGCTAACAATAAAAGACATGTAATGGAAAGCATGGTTTAAAACTCGACAATAGTTAACTCGATTAGAAATGTCAAACGTTCATCAGGGAAAGACTCCAGAAAATCCTGTAGGCTAACATCGAAAACCAGTGTTTACAGACTGTTCAGTCACATTGAGTGAAAACGTAAAATGAAAATCGTAGGCTACTGGAAGCACTAGGCTTCACATGAAAATTTAAGCTAGGCTACTGAGAAATAATCATTGTCTGCATTTAAATCTATGGCTGCATGAAAAAAAAAATTGTAAAGCAAAGAAGGATAATTTACAGAAAGTTGATACTAAACAATTAATCTCGTACAAGTGTGATGTTTTAAGGAATGATTTCTTTTTATTAAGCCTGTACCGAACGAGAATTTTTCAGCCGAACCGAACCAAACCGAACAAACCTTAAATAAGCCGAACACCGAACACTTCCGAACCGAACAAAAATGTACCAAACCAATCTATCTTGAACTATAATGTAGAAGAACTCAGTTCACAAATATTCATCAAAGCACAAGTTTCTTAACAAATGTAGCTATTTTCACATGGACTTGTAAGTCCATAGATGTTGAAAATCTGTTTAAACTTTAAAAAAATCTCCGCTACTTTTACATTTTGCCTTATAACTTCTGAACCGTTATAATTAGAAACTTGTGGTTTGGACCAATGGAAAGCTGGCGAAAAAACCTTCAAAATGGTGTATTCAAACATCAAACTCCGTCGATTAGAAGTGAAGATATGTTCGGTTTGGTATTTTGCGTTTGAAAGACCGAACACCGAACCGAACCGAACACCCTCTGTTCGGCCATGTTCTGTTCGGTTTGTTCGGTTCGGTACAGCCTTACTTTTTATTATCAACTTTTCACTTTTTACATTGACGATTTTTCAAGAAAGTGAAGGTTATATTTTTAAAATGACATGTGCACTAGGCAAATCTTGTAGACCAAATACTCATGAGCTCAAGCTTTCTCAGAGGGGGTGGAAGGTATGATGATGACGCGCGCTCTCACCCACGAAGTCAACGCAGAACGAGAGAGGCGGCAAGTTCGTGAGGACATGGTCAGGGCTTTCCCTCAATAAAAGCTCGTTCGAAATTACCCAAATGAAGTCAAGTTCAATGCTGGCAGGAACCAAAAGTGGTTTCCCGTCATCAGAACGGAAGTAGAAGGAAAGAGTCCAAGTGAATTTTAACGCTTTGCAGGTGTCGGTTGTAAGATAAACTCAACGGTAGAATCGCTAGGGACGATGTGAAAGAGAATTTCGTACTCGTCTCAGCTTGAATTTATAGGATAACATACACCCGTAACTACAGGTCAGAAGGGCTTAGATTGAGACAAAGCAATGGCAGACAACAAATGGCACGCCAACTTGAACGTAAAGCAGATTAAAAGTACAGTTGTAATTTTTTTTTGTGCACCTGTGTATTTGTATTGACTTTTTTTTTACCTTGTGATCATTTTCTTTCCCGAAACACGTCCACTACTCTTCTTTGATGTGTCGGAAGTCTTCCTGAGCGAGACACCACTATCAGCATCATTCGCAGCGGCTGCTGCCATCTCGCTATTGCCTGTATCGGTGTCACTTAATCGTTTTCCTCTCCTGCTTCGGGCACGAGTCAAGGGAGGTGAAAAGATAAACGGCTTTGAATCAACAGGAGTTGATGGAATGTCATCTGAAAGTTGAAAGAGACCAATTAGATACTTCTGTGAAACATCCACAGAAGATTTTGGTTTTTAAATGCAAAATTACCTATAGCCCCTTCAACCAGTACAGCAGTTGGAGGTGAGAAACAATATTCAATTTTATCTTGCTCTGAAGATGGTGAATGTTGCGAGGATAAAGACGCAGGTTTCTTTTTGCTGCTTGATGCAACAGCTCGTGTGAGCATACGACGTGCAGACTTTGCGTTTGCTTTCTTCTTCGATTCAGGCACTAGTGGTGAAAAAAAAATTAATAATACAATTAGTTTTTACTTATCCTAAAATTCTTACCTTTATATTACGCATTAGTTATTCGCTAAATATAGTTCATTATGCAAAATGCCCAAAACTTAAGTTAAGCAGCTGACATAGCACCCCACCAGGTGGCTTACCTGCTCACATCCCAGCAGGTATTGCCACCTATCCCTCACAATAGTTTGCTGAATACTTTGTATCCCTCATAATAGTTTAGCAGGGCGTGGATGGTGGGTGGGTTGACATTAACTAAGTATTTTACGATAAATAAAAACCAGTTTTATCTTTAAAATTCAGTTTTTCACTTACATCCGAAAATACTTCATTTTTGTTATTGGCAGACTTTGTTCAATAGGAGAAGGTGGGTCAAAAAAACCCAGGGCTCAAAATGCACAGGTGAACCCCAGAATGTCAATAATGAACTAAATACAATGGATACCCTGAAGCAGTGCTTCCTTTATTCTTCCACAGGCAGTTTAGCCACTACTACTTGCACAAACATCTGCCGGCCATAACAAGCTTTTTCATAGAAGTACCTACAGCAGACCCACTACATATCTAATAGAGTGGCTGATGAAGGTGTTCCTTTTGCACAAGCAGAGACCATTTCGTCTAATGGCACCCCTCAGGCAAAAACCCAGGATTATGCTCAGGCTTTCAAAATTGATGTGCTCGTACTGAGGGGGAAAGGACCACATGATTAGGGGCGACATCGTACGCACACTTTATCACCTCAAACAGTCATGAGGACAGTTTGGCAGGAGGAACCAGCTGTGCCACTGGCCTGACCAATCTTATCAAAAAGGAAGAAAAGAGGTATCCTAGGAACCATTCTTTTTTTGAACAGGACACAGAATCCTGTCTCCACTCGCTTTCCACCACCGAACCAAGGCTTTGACAACGACAGGCCATGATGTCTCATCAGGTCGCTGGTTCTTAGTACGGGATTCCAGGCACACAACGCTAACACTCGACCAGTCCTTTGCAAAGCGGATGTGGCCGTCCTCTCTGGTGAATGCAGTGAGATCACTTTGCCGTGCCGCTGTAGCGAGGGCCACAAGAAACACAGTCACCTGTGTTGAGGTGCAACATGGAGGCGTTTCGTATTGGTTCGTACCGAGTCGCAGAGAAACTGAAAAGTACCAAAGGGAGGTTCCATGCAGGGAAATGGCAACGGACCCTGGGATGGAGGTTGTCAAAGCCTGGACCAGCCTAGAAATGATCTTGCAGTGTACGGGTTTACCGATACAGGACAACACAGAGTTGATTACGGAGCGGTAACCTTTACGGCGATTGGGGAAAGACCCGGCCTGGAAACTGTGCTCTAACAAAGTCGCTAGGGAAGTGATAGAGGGGTCAAAGGAATCCATTATCGTTTTCCCCACACCAAGCGAACTACCTCCGTCACTTAGCGTCATAGACTTTACTGGTTGACTCCGTATGGCATGAGAGTACACAGACCGGCACTGGGAATGAAAAACCTGCTCCCTTCAGGTTACTCTTTCGAGTCTCTAAGCGTGGAGATGAACAACAGCCGGGCTTGGATATAGCGGAGGGCATTGGCGCAGGGTGAGTACATCCGGCAACCGGTTAAACAGATAACTAAAAAACCGGTAAGTACCAGCCATAGTAGGGATACAAACTTCCAAGTAATTAGCAATGTCATCTCAACATTCTTCAATGTCTGCCTTTCAAGTTAATTTTCTTGATTCTCCCTTTCCCTTCTTCTGGCATTTTCTTTTCTACTCTTTTATGTTCCTTATAAGTTTCATGTGATTTAAATACAGGGTTGGTAAGTTCATGCCACTAAGTGTAGTTAAAACTGGTTTTTACCATGGTTTTAACCTCCCTCGACTGGTTTTTGCCATGTTTTTGCCACTTTGGCCAAAAAAAAAGCAAAAATCGAATTAAATATGGCAAAAATCGACTTGAAGTCAAAATTTAAAAAAAAGTGTGCTCTACAATAGTCAAATACTGGCAAATTATAAAAGCTCCCCTGAAAACTTTACATCGTTTACTTTGAAAATTCTTATGTCTTATTTACCTTTCATACGCTTTATTTTCACAGTTAAAGATATTCTTCTCACAATATCTATCAACTGACTGTCGAAAACTTGCATAGATACTGTGAGAAGAATCTCTTTAACTGTGAAAATAAGCTTGTGAAGCAGCTTGCTGGTTTTTGCCAGTTTTAGCCGGTAATAACCAGAAAAAAACCGGTAAAAGCCATGCCAAAATAGCAACCCAACCCTGCTTAAATACAGCATTTAACAATTCTTCGGTTATTGGTAAGGCCGCCATGCAATTCAATCACATCTTTAACCTGCAATCTTAATGCTTTGCGTTCTCACTATGTGTAAGAGTTTTTAAATGCGATAATTTTAGAATGTCGATAAATTTCAGGAATTTCAACACATTATGTGATCGCAGTGTATAACCGGAGGAACTGTGACTCGTAAGAATGCCACTTCATTGCAAATTGCAATAAACGACTTCGCTTCAATCATCGCTAATGAAAGACCTACGAATTCGGCCTCCATTGTGGGCAGGGCGACCGACCCTTGCTTTTGTACGCGCCATGTGATTGGGGATCCGGAGAGCATAACAACGTAGCCTGACCAGCTACGACGATCATCAATTGAAGATGCCCATGAACTGTCAGTGCAGACATCAAATTTGTCTGACTTGGATGTGTTACTACGCCATGATAGAACGTAGTCTTTTGTAGTATTCAGATACTGCAGAACTTTGAGAGCATGAGACCAATGGCTTTCTGACGGGTTTGAATTAAATTGTGATAGTGCAGTAACCGCAAATGAAATGTCTGGCCGCGTAAGAGGCGACGAACATTAGGGCCCTTATCAGAGAACAATACCTTGTAGAACGAGCAGGGGAGGAGATGCCTAACTACGTTAATGTATCGGTCCCCTATTCTTAGTCGGAAATTCAACTAGCTGTTTGATTTATATTTCTTGCGAGAAGAGGTAGGGGAGAACTTGACAGGCGAGTTCACAGCCAGGGCCCGGAGGAACAGAAGCCGTAGGATCGCGGGAAGGTGAGCCCAGTGGAGCTGGTGAAACGCCGGGAATTGTGAATTGTGCAGCCCAGATTAGCTTTCTGGGTAGCTTGATGCTGAGCGTTTAAAGCAGATCTATTACGAGATTTCTGTTGTCGCTTCAAGACCGCCATCCACTGTTGTTTGGAAATGGTTTTACAAAGAGAGCACTTTTTTGTGAACCAGTCGCAGGAACGGTGGTACTGTCATACCAGATGAGGGTCAAAATGAACACCCGACCCCGCAAAACTCAAACAATTACAACATTCGTGGCTAGCGGTAGCAGCAGTTTGATCTGTAGAACGGGCTGGAGCACCTTGAGCTGGAACCATTTGATGGTTGTCTAAGTTAGTGGAACTAACTCCATAATTGAAGAGTTACCAAAGTCGTGAAAGAGTAATGATTCTGGGTGTTGGATGGACGCACAAGCATCAAAGGTTCGAAAGAACACAATTTAATCCAAAGCTAGCAGAGCCAGACGATCAACTATCTACCGTGGAGTCCCTAGGAAGAAAGATCAGGCATGATCCAAATCGGATGCTTTTATAGGGGGCCTGCACCCGCGCATCCGCAGAAGGTAAAGCTACAAGCCCGGCAGGGAAGCCAACAAGTTTTAGCTAGGGATATGAGCCTCGAATTTGAAAGAATTTGAAAGAAAATTCGACAGAAAGCCTGCTGGCTTATGGCGTCGAGTATCCCCTACTACCAATTTTTGTACTCGTAGGGCGGTATAAAGGAGGGCAACGCAATATCAAGACGTTTTTTGAAGGTGATCACGGAAGGGGCTTTCACAACCTCCGCCGGTAGCTTATTCCACAGATTGCACACTCTGAAAGCAAATGACTCTTGTCGTAATGATGTCCGGCAGCGTTGTTTCACAACCTTAGCTCCGTGGTTTCTAGTTCTAAGATCATCAGTGACAAAAAGCCAAGATTTTTCAAGTGGATTATTAGAGTTAATAGTCTTATAAGCAAAGATAAGGTCTCCGCGAGAACGTCGATAAGCCATTGTGGGAAGTCTGAGTCGTCGTAAACGTTCACTGTACGGCAGATTGGATAAACCAATGACTCGCTTTGTAGCACGTCTCTGGAGTCTTTCCACTTTGTCTTTGTCGCGTTCAAGTCTGATCCACCAAGCTTGGTTTGCGTATTCGATGATGCTTCTAACAAGACTACAGTACAGTTTAAGGAAGATCTTTGGTTGAAGCTCATCAAATGTATTTCGGACTGCTGCTAGCACAGCATAGGCCTTGGCTACAACAGATTGGACATGTGTAGAGAAGGAAAGATCACCCTCGAGAATGACGCCAAGATCTTTCTGTGAAGCCTTGTCTTGTAGTAGTTTATGAGACCCTAGGTCGTAGATAGTGTGAAGACGTTGGTTGCCAGACCTAAGGATACAACACTTATTTTCGTTAAGGTTCATGTTCATGTCCTCCACCCAGTTAGTAACATGATGAATGTTGTCTTGGAGGATAGCAGCAGTTTCAGGTGTGTTAGAGGGTGCAAAGAGTTTAGTGTCGTCCATAAAGATGCCGTGGTCGACTGAAATCTTTGAGGAAAGGGATTTGATGAACATGACAAACAACAGTGGCCCTAACACACTTCCCTGCGGAATCCCGCTACGTACAGGTAAAGGCTCTGACAGAGCTCCCTCGACTGAACATCGCTGATGTCTTCCTGACAGAAAGTCACCGATCCAGGCGAGAAGTGTTCCCTGTATGCCTTCGTCAGCCAGGCAGTCGATTAGCTTGTTGTGAGGAATTGTGTCGTATGCCTTTGCGAGGTCAAAAAATATAGTGTCGACTTGGAGGCCCTCGTCAATCCACAGTGTCACTTTGTCCAGGTAATGTATTAAGTTGTGGGTTGTCGACCTCCCGGGAATCCCCCCGAATTGATTAGGGTGAAGTTTATTGTTTTCAGCGAGGAAGTTTAGAATTTGTTTGTGGATTATTTTTTCGAGAATTTTGCCTGGAATGCTCGTAAGGCTAATTGGCCTATAGTTGGATGGATTAGTCTTGGATCCTCCTTTATGGATAGGTGTAACGTGAGCAGTCTTCCATTGAGTAGGTACTTTGCCCAAACAAATTGACTTCTGGAAAAGTGCTGTTAATGGCGAACAGAGTGCGGAGGCTGACTCTTTCAGAATAACTGGGTGGAGACCATCTGGACCTGGAGCAGATCTACTGTTGACATTGAGCAGGATGTGTTTCACTTCATCTTCTGCAACTTCAATATCATCGATTACAGAGGTGTGGATAATCGATCTTTTCGGTAACTCAATTGGTGGATTTGTTTTGAAAACCGACCCAAAGTAAGTGTTAAGGACAGATGCCTTAGCGGTTGGTTTAGTGACAAGACTGCCGTGCTCGTCTTCCAGACTTACAATCGGGGAATGTGTTTTTTTATTACGATTGACGTATCCCCAAAATCGTTTTGGGATGGAAGAAGCGCAGTTGGCGATCTCTTCTTCATACTTGCGCCTTGCGTGACGCAGGCTGGAGATACATGTGTTGCGGCTGGCTTTGTAGGTCTCGTAGTCGTGGTGGCTTTTAGACTGGGTGTAGATGTCCCAGTTCCTTCTTTTTGTCCTAATTGCTGTGCGGCAATCATGATTAAGCCACGGTAGCTTAGACTTGTTTAGCACCAGATTTGAGAAGTGTGGGGTGTGATTTAGAATGGCTTGGCTGATAGTGCGGAGGCAAAGGTCCCACGCTTGGTCCACATCAAGAGAAGCCATTGAGCTGGCAAGATCGGCATTGATGATATCGTCGCTGATACCTTCGTGGTTTGCACGATGAAAGTTCAGAACAGGTTTGTGTGCCTTGTTATTGGGAGAGCAACTGATGAAGATATGCAGGCAACAGTGGTCGCTGTTTCCAAGTGGGGGAGTGGATGAGACACTTTCGACGGCAGAACTAGAATGGGAGGCGAGGACGAGATCGAGAATATGAGGTGTTTGATTGCCACGAAAGCGAGTGGGGAAATTGACGAGTTGGGTGATATTGCGGCTGGTGATGGTATCAATGAAATCATGTTCGAAGGGTGATAAGTGATCATTACCTAGTCCCCAGGTGATGCCGGGTAAGTTAAAATCCCCAATCACAACCAGGTCATTTCCATGGGAATCAATAAGTGCTTTGATAGTGGACAGACACCTTGTGTTGTTTTCATGGTTGCTGTTGGGAGAGCGGTAAAAGCATGCTACGACAATAGTGTAATGAGGGCTAGGCTTGATTTTAAGAGTAAGACTGTCCGTGAAGCCTCCTGGTGTGTCGACGATCATAAATTCGCAGTCGTTTTTGATAAAGGCGACAATTCCTCTGGCTTGTGCGTCAATGGGGTGACACACTGTCTTATAGTTTGGGATGGATAATGCCTCAATGACAGCAGCGTTGTTAACAACTTTGGATTTGGCTTCAGAGATGAAGACTGCTTGAGGCTGGTGGCTGTTAACAAGGGCCGTAAGTTCGTTCCATTTGTTAATCAGTGAGTCGGCATTAGTGTGGATGATCGGATAATGGGGATTGTTAAAAGGATTTAGGTTGCTATTGTTCACGTGTGATACAGAACTAGTACTCAACTGAAGATTAGGAACGTGTGTGATGGGATGTGTGGGTTGGAGGGAAGTTTGTCATGCTGATGGGGTATCCGTACTGTGCCTATCTGTAGGGTTTGCATGGGAGTATGTTTCGACTATACTACTTCCCAAATCCCGCTTTTTGAAATAGGAGAAAATAGCTCCTGTAGGCCAAATGTCAGGAGACATGTATTCGTTGGCTACGTCCGGATTCACGCAAATACAGAAGGAAGAATAGCCCGGGAATTTTGTCTTTATTTTGTGAATTGCAGTGATTCCTGCGTCAATACAACCCCTAGTTTCCCTGCAGTGGTCATAGACATCCTTAGTAGAAATTTCTACTCCCAACCGACTAACGAAAATGTTCGTAGTTTCCTTATGTGGAAATGACTCCTTGTTGCGATGTCTTGACACCACAGTGAGTGAGCTCGTAACGTTGCGTCCTACCTGAAGCATGGATTTGCGCGGAGGGGGAGAATTACTACGAGACTGTAAGGGGTTACCTTTGGGTGGCAGAGAGTGATCGTTAGATGCAACTTTATTTAACTTTTTTGTTTTTTGGTACTCTCTGTTGCTAAGATGAGTACGGAAACCGGAGTCTCCGGTTGCGTGGTCTTGCTCCTTTCCGCTGGTAGTATTGCATTCCGCAATATTTTCTTCTGTTGTAGCTACAATACTAGCGCTTGATTTGCGAGGAGCATTACATCCAGTCGTAACGGGTTCAACTATCAGATCTTCTTCGGCAGATAGCAGTTCCGAAGTATACGACGGGCCACGAAGTCGTAACGGAGCATTCGTTTGGGCATCGCTAAAACGAGGTTGGGCGTCGCTAAAACGAGGTTGGGCATCGCTAAAATGAGGTTTGGCGTCGCTAAAACCACGCGAGTTCCGGTTTAGCCTCACAACTTCCTGTTCCGGGGTCACTTCCGCTTCCTCTCCAGTTTCAAAATGGCGTTCCCACGAGTGATTCCCATGGGAGCTAAAGGCATTTCGTTGAGTAAGGCGGTTATTTGACACAGAGTCGGGCCTATTTCGAGACGATGTGAGCGTCTGAACTGCACTTTTGAGGGCCGCTAGCTCCTGATTCATAAATTGCAAGGTTTTAGCGAGGCAGCTAAAGTCCGCAAGTTCGATGCGGGTCGGGGGAAAATGCAATGTGCGCGCAACGAAACATGGCGTCGAATCGGATGACAGGGACTGCAGTGCTTTTGCTATGTCGAGGGCGTTTGCATAATCCTTGTCGTTGCTGGTTTGAGCTTGATTTTGTGCTAAACATGGGTCATATTTTGACAAAATCGATCTGGCCTCCGTGATCTCTTCAGACTTGAAAAAGGAGGAACACGTGCGTGCAAGTAAGTCAAGTTGAATGTTGTCAACGTTATTCGCCATGAAAAAAAGCACTTCGTTCGGAATGAGGGTCTCACGTTGCACAAAATCCTTTTCCTGCGAGTCGTTCGGAAATTTGCGTAGTAGTTGACTAGAGCTGGTGATAACACGTGTATGTTGGGTCACTGAACTGTGGTCGCCATCTTGGTCATGGTTCACGGTTAGTGTTGAAATATCGGCAGCGTCGTTGTTGGATGGTGGTATTTGCTGCCCAAAGATCTTTTTCAACCTCTCTTCCAGTTCATGTTTCGAACCAGTGGTTTGACACCCACGTTTTTTCAGTTCGTCGATCAATTCAGGCTTCTTAAGCCTGGAGACGTCAAAAGGTGTGGCTGCCATGGAAGAACTGCCAGGCAGCAAGAATATGCTAAAAGAAACAGGTAATGTATATCGTCGGCAATAAAAAAAAAGTCAATCCTAACAGCAGCTGATATTAGTCCTAGGTACTCCGTTTGATGGTTTGAACACAAGAACACTCCAAAATTTCTAAAGTAGAAAAAAAAACCCACATCAAATTGTCCACACTCTTAACTTGCACCACAGACACCCAAAGCCAACATGAACCTAATTCGCTACGCAGCCAAGATAATCAACAACTCTGTAAGATATCTGAAATACCAACAGAAAGCACAGCTTAAGCTAAAACAAAATACCATACGCGTCAACATATGACATCAGATACACGTATCAAAACGACAAACGGAAGAGAAAGAGGATCACAGTGGCATATAGTACAATTTTACGATGTACAAAAATCAGGTTACAGTCTGGAGGTTTGTCAAGCTTCCAGCCGAATCCATGATGACAGAAGGAGAGAGGGAAAAGTATACTACATATTTCCAATTGGAAACTTCTAGGACTTTTTGCATGCCACATTCAACATAAGCATGAGGCATCAAAGAGCCCTTCTCTTCCCCGAAAATACAAGGGGTTTCTGTGGCTAGGGTCGAAGAAGGGACATCTTCAACGTAAGACAATCGTGCAAATTACTTTGTTCCCACTAGTCTGCTACTATGGGGTACTACGAAAATAAAAGATCTCGCCTTGCAGTTCGAAGCGCAAATTCTTGTAAAATCAATGGAATGTGAGGGGGGGGGGGGGGGTGCAGCATCTTATTATGTAAATATACAGTCACTGAGAGCACTAAGTTCAGCTCTAGTTGTCATTATTTAAACCATATGCTGCTGATGTCATCCACTTACGCTTCTTTTCTGGTGTTAATTTTTCCGCAGTCCTATCACTATCCTTTGATCCTGGGGATGAAGTTATGCTTTCTGGGCTTCTTGACCGCAGACGAGTGTTGTAGATGTGAATTGGCTGTCAAACAGAACAAAAAAGACATATAGAATAAGAACACGATGAATTTAATCCCTTTAATTCAGGCAATATTTTTAGCTTTTCCACTGGAACGTATACGATCAGTGCACAGGACTGTCATAGACGAGATGCATACATGCATCAACAACATAAATTATACAATAGTAAAACAACTGAATGATCAATGCAAATTTGCACACATAGCAATTATTATTATCAAGAATTTATAGGGTTGGGGAGGAAAATTTTTGACATAGAACCCCCCCCCCCCCCCCACTGAAACGTCTAAGATTCATTCCTATTAGTTCCGTCTAAGTTTATAGAGGAATTTCTGCTTAGTTTGCAGCCTAAAATTAAACTAAACTAGACGAAACTTGCTTATATTTAATTATTAGGCTATTTAGTTTAGCTTAGATGTAATTTAGTTTACTTTTGACTTGGGCTAAAAAGATGAGCAAAAATTACCAGATGGAACGTGTAGCACTCTCCAAAAACTTGGATGAAACAAATACGAATGAATATAAAAAGTTTCAATTAGGGACCTTTTAGAGTTACAAATTCTCTTCCCCACCCATATAAATTCTTCCTATTATACATTGAATAACTGCGCAAATAGATAGAATTGCTGTGGCACCGGCTGTTTTTATTGCTTAAATGAAAATATTCATTTCCTACAAATGTTTGTCTTCTCAAATGCTCTTTCTCTCTATAGATTTAATTGAATAGAACACTAACCCAGTAATGCGGTCCTGCACTTCCCTCCAACAAAACTACTATACGGTGTCCATGTCATCTTTTATTCCTCTCAATATGTCATGTGACTTAAAAGGGGAGGTAGGGTGGGTACAGGTATATTTTTGTTTAAGCAATAGAAACGGAATTTAGCCGCTGACACGGCAATTCTCTCTTTCTATTGCTACGAAAATAAACATTACCTAAAAATTATTGCATTACTGTAGACCTCGTCAAAAAAGGCGGAGGACACCACCTGACGGGTTCCCCAGGGGTTAGGAGCTGGACCCCCAAAGGTCACAGACTTAGCACATTTATAGTGACTCGCCAACAACTACGCACCACCAAAAGAGTTCTAGGCTCTTCCAAACTTGCAAATTTTTGATAGTTTTTACAACTATCTTTATCAGGCATGAACTGTCTTCTTACCCACCAATGATCCCAATTTGAATTAGGTGCCACACTACTAGCCTCTCAGTCGGCCTTGAGATGTTATTCATCCTGGTCGCTGCTGTAGTCGTTCTCACTCATAGAGCTTGACTCGTCAAGTGTTGCTGTAGGGAGAAATCTTTTCCACTGCACCTTTAGCTTGTCATTCAGTTCAGCTGTTACAATTTTTGTTATTTGTTTATATGCTGGGTCTTGGATGTTTAAAAGTCCCAGAGCTTCTTCTTGACAATTTTGAATTGCGATCGCTTCCAAGGCACGGAGGTGGCCTCCTTGAAAGTTTCATTTCAACATTACTTGGGTTCCTTCCCAGTTGATGTCGTGGTTGGTCCTAATTTTGTGCACTGCCACTGCACTTCTTCTGTCTTTTTTGGATGTTGCCTTTGCATGTTCTCTGACTAGTGCACATTTTTCGTTTTGTTTCTCCCACATAACCTTTTAGGCATCCTTTGCAGGGAATCCAGTAAACCACTCTTGATGTTGTGGGCAGTTTTTCCCTCATCATATACTTGGTCACGTTCTTCCTTTGTTTCTACGTCTTGTTTGTTCCCGTCTACCTCTCTACTGCCTTCACTTCGTTCTTCCAGCTCTTATTCATTTTTCTCTTTCTTAGATTTACTCCTGTTCGGTTTCTTTTCGTAGTACTCTTGGTTCAACTCGTCCGACTCCGGGAAAAGATTTCTCGCTACAGCAACACTTGACGAGTCAAGCTCTACGAGTGAGAACTACTACAGCAGCAGCCAGGATGAATAACATCTCAAGGCCGACTGAGAGACTAGTAGTGTGGCACGAAATTCCAATTGTGATCATTGGTGGATAATAAGACAGTTCATGCCTGATGAAGATAGTTGTAAAAACTATCGAAAATTTGCAAGTTTGGAAGAAACGAAAATTTTAACTCCGATTAAAATTAGTTTTTACTATCCCAAAATACTTACCTTCATTATGCGCTACATCGTCTCAATTTGCTCTTTTAATTGCCCAGAATTAAATTGAAACTCCTGTTTACAGTTTCAATCCGTATTACGGTGAGTTTAGCTCTCTCGCCGCTAAGAGCGCTGGCGCCGTGCCTTATATCATACTGATACAGCGCTGGCCTGCTCACTTTTGTTTTGGCCCATGTTCCAGTCCGGAAGCAACGGGTTCTGCAATCGCGGGGAGGAAAGGTGGGTTCTAATGAAGGTAAGTATTTTAAGATAGTAAAAAAAAAAAACATTTTGCCGGCCCCAGGCCAGGCCGGCTAAAAATGGTTTCTTTTTGCCTAAAACATACTTAATCTGACAAATTAGCATTACATTGTCCTCCCTGGAAGTTTTTAGTTTTTAGTTTAATAGGATGTTGTCTGGACAAATTGTCGGCTAGGATAATCATTTCCCAGCGACGTGTGGTGTTGTAGCCTGAGGCAGAGATGTTCGCAGGTCTCCAAGAGCTTCTTGGTTTCAGTCAAATTGACGCTGAAAGATTCTACCTCCACTCTTGATGTCGAAGACTGCTTTGCGTAGACAACAAGACAGGTTGGTCTTCCCTTTGCGGAGGCTCTTTCAGGCCAGAACCGAGAAAGGAAATGCTCGCAGTTCGAGTTCGCTGATAAGCAAATCCTTCACCTCTGCTTTCCAGCTTCCGGATGTTTGGACACCTTCGAAACGGGCTCGTCAGCCCATGTTTAAAGCGTCCGTGAAGAGAAGTTCGTCTGCAGTGGACTCGTGAATCGGAACTGCTGCATGAAGGTTCGTCGGATTCAATCACCCTTGAATAGATATCACCAGAAGGTTGGCAAGTGGGATGATGTCATACTGTAACGTTCAAAGATCTCCCACTCCAAAATGCGAAATCAGAGTATTGGCTTCGCTTCATACTGGTCTACTGGTTCCAGTTTCGCCCAAGAGTCTTTCAGACCGATGTGGAACGCAAGATTCAGGGCGGTGGTCTCATGAAACTGAAGAAATCTTCCTAGGTTTCATGGCAGCTTCACTGTCGTTTCCTGAACTGTGAATGATGCAGTGCCGAAGAACGCCCTGAGAAGACGATATTCCCCGAAGGGGTGAGTCGAGACCTGAGAAGGTGGATGCTGAGACCGAGGCAATGGAAAGGGCGAAGGCATTCACCTCTTGTTGAAACAGTTGCTGATTCGATTGTTTCCTTAGAAGCAAGTCGTGCATGAGAGCGAAATCGTGACACGTGAAGGTGAGCCAGAACTGGAAGAAGGTGGATAGGAAAACATTTGGCGTTATTGCAAGCCCAAAAGGAAGTCCCGTGTAATGGTAGGATCATCCTCTTGTGTACAGACGAAAGAAATTGTGTATGGGGTGGCGTAAAAGAACATGCATACTGGCATATTCCAAATCTGTGGAAACTGAAGTCTTCCTTTAGAAGAGTCTCTGAAATTGATAGAATCGTTTCCATGTTGAAATGTTCCTTTTGGAGGTGGCCATTCAGCTTCCTCAGTCGAAGAAGAGCCCATCGCCTCCTCCCTTTTTCCCGACCACCCATGCAGGGCTCCAGAATCCTGAGGTGTTCGGTGTGCACTCCACTACTGTGCCTTAATGGAGCAGAAACTGTAGTTCGTTTTCCAGTGTCAGGTCGAATGGAATCGCGATGATCCAACCTAGTGGCTCGGATGATGTTGCCGAAAAGGATAGAAATGGTGGGCAGTAACCATTTTATACAACAGAGAGAGTGAAGGCATATTCCGTGAACTGCCGACTATCCTTCCCCCAGCTGTCAGTGAAGAGGGGGAGGATGGGAGAGTTTCACGCCAAGAGCGAGAACTTCAGCCTCTGCCTCTGAAACCTCCTCTTCCTCGACGAAATGTGAAGGGGCGTTTACAGGAAAGGGCGAGTGTGAGCAGCTCGCGAAGTTGACCAAGCACGTCGACAGAAGTGTCGACAGCCGACTGAAGGACAGAGTCACAACGTCTGGTCTGACAACCAGGTTACGTAGTAATCGAGCACTTCAAGTCAAGCTGTCCTTCAGAAAAGACGAAGCTTACAATGTTAGATTCTTGAAATCTTGAATCAGAGAATGTTCAGCAAGCTCAGCTTTTCATTAACCAGCGACTGAATGGCAACAGCAGACGCAGAGAAAGAAAAATCCGCATGCAAGTTGGCACGAGAAGCACAACGAAGAATAGACTCGACTTCTTCAAGAGCAGCAGAAGAAACAAAAATGAAAGCAGGAGTCCAAAAAGTTAAATAGAGTTCCAAAGGTTGAGCTGGAGTCATAAACTCGGCATCCCCGAAAATGTCAGAGACGTAAAAAGGGCACCCCTTTACTGGTTGAGGAAATGGCGTCGAGACTGCAAACGCATTAACGTCCTTTCAATTAAGATTCTCTTGACTGAGCAGTTGTCTAAAAGCCACTTTAGACAGTGGAATGTTGAACGAAAACTATGAAACACCACTTGTGTTTACAAGAGGGTCGGCCGGAGGATTGAGTGGATAGGATTGAGTGAGCCGAAGGTATAAAACCTTGCAAAAGTGGGAGTCCAGAAGGTTGCAGTAGAGTGCAGCCGAAAAATCTCCCAAGGGACAAAATCAGGCCTGTTAAAAATATCAGCGTTAGCTGGCTTGCGATTTGGGGATATCGCACTGTCAAACTAACTACGAGTAGGCCTGTTGTCATCAGAATTGACAGAATCGTCAAAATTATTATTAGTATAATTTTTTATTTCTTTTGAAGGCGTCATCCGCAAAAATCACTTTGCAACGTATGGGGGAACCAGAATGAGAGGAACGAACAATGCAGTGTGACCTCTGTTATGCAGTGCATGCAAGGAACTGGCAAAGTGGAAGTACTTCTGGAAGAAGTAACAGGAGACAGAAACGGGGCTGGCGCACATATTATGGCTGATAACTTTTGCATTACTGGCGACATTCGTAAACTGGCACCATTGTTTATGAATGAAAAGAACTAAAAGTATTGTGGTACTAGTTTCAGTGCAGGAACGATGGACTGTTGTGATACAGCACGGGCCCAAGGTATCTAGCCTTGTACTGCGTAAGACACGTTTGTGATTGTGGAATTTAAGAGCAAAGTGGCGGTGCGATGAACACAACCTGACGAGAAGTGCTGTGGAGTCAAGTAAGCAATTATCATTCGTTGCCAATGGTGGATGAGCAAACCGGCTGTTACGTTGGCTTTTATCAACAGACTGATGAAACAGGCTAGAAAGCAGGGCAGATGTTGTTAAGACGGCGTGGTGGCAACAGTGAAGAAAGGAGTGAACTGAAAGGTGGAGGCAACTGAGAAGAACTTGATCGGTCATGTGGAGGACTTGCTGGTAAAGATGACCCATTTCTAATGTCAGATGATTCTTGCTGTGTGAAGGAGAGCAACTTTTGTCATGAGGTAAGGTGTTTGCGAAATGAAGGAAGGCAGAGTCCACTGACGGTATATGGACTGTGCTTCAAGCAAGGAACATAACGCGTCAGTAAAAATGGGGGAGGAAAATGGTTCGTAAGACCTGTTGAAGTGGATGGTGGTCACATGACCTCAGGCAAGGACCCAGTAAGTAGAATAGAAACAGTCAATGAAGGGGTCGGAGGAAGAATGACGTGTGTAGCAGATGCCTGTTGTATGGTGAGCTTTAGAAAGATGACGGATCCGTAAACGATGGAACACCTCTCTCCTGAAGATATGGCCGAAAAAATTTCTGTGCCGTGTGGGCGAGGACATCGTCGGTTTGTTTGAGAGCCCTTGGTGTCGAACGGATTCTGTAGCATATCGTGACAGGCTTCGGTCAAGGTTCAACCTTTGGTAACCGCAAGACCTGTGTGTTAATGACCAAGGGTGGTGTCAGAGAAGCGGTGCACAGACACTGGTCGGAAACCATCCAGAGCAGAATACACGTGTGGTGGCATTTTTTTTGTTACAGATGGTTCGGAGGTAAACGGTTGAGAGAAAAGTATGATCCATGAGTACGGGTGCGACAACCGTTTTTCTGGGAGGCCTGCTAACCAAAGGAGAAGGATGGTGATGATACAACTGATGCAGAGTTCGTGCGTTAAGTCTTGAAACGAAAGGTAGTCTGCCTGGACACAGCGAGGGGTC
>JAHWFP010072157.1:65246-93582 GCA_023313725.1 Lithobius niger | reverse complement strand
CTGTCTTTGTTATGAATCACCAAGACATTCAGCACTACAATTATTTTTTAAAAATGGCTTTAATTACTCAACAAATTCTAACCCAATGCTCCTCGTATTGTGGACTCGTCCAATGACGTCACACCACATTGTCAAGATGGCTACCTCTTTGTAAAGTCGTGAGTAAGTAATACGTGACAAAACAGATGTAAATATAAAAGATCTAAATCTGCTACCTTGTCATGTTTTAATATCCATTGATTTTGTAAGCTTGTCTTTAAAAAATTCTTTTTCTTCTAAAGAAGGTGCCGGGCGTCCGTCCATGCACCGAAATTATTAGTTTATGTACGAACTCTGCATGAGAAAATTTTACCCTCGCTGACAGTTGTTTATTTTTTTACCAGTTAATTACAGGCTGAGGTTTGGTTTAGGAGAAAATATTTTTAGGTGGTAAAAGTAAAAGTATTTTGCACAGTTACGGATGCGTAAGTCTGAGGAGACTTCGGAGAAATTACACAAGAAACAGAATACGTGGCTCAATTTTAACACACCAGGTAATTTAATGGGAGATCATTGAGAACTGTCGAGAGTAGAAGAAAAGAAGTAGAGGTACACAAACAATGGAGAGTTAAAACAAGTCAGAAATAGGATGGGCGATACTATCCTGCGTCTGACATCTAGCTACTTCTGAATTAATTCTGTGTCTTTGGGATGAAGTGTTTTCAGAGGGGAACGATGTACACGAAATACATTTGTATTCGTGCTGATTCTATTGAACGATAAGTTCCAATGGGAATAATGGACGAAATCGCCACTACAGAAAAGGCCCTAAAACATGCTGTGTAGCATAATTTGAAGACGGGCTGTAATCTCATTAATCCCGCTAATTCAAGGACAATAAATAAACACCCTTTTCTTGTTTATTTTTATTCTTACTGAAGATTCGTTCTCAAATTTAGGGTCGTAAAGATACAAGACAAACATAGTACACAGTACGCCTACACCAAACTGCAAATAGTTAAAATTATAATTAAACACAATGTTGCAGTATTTCTAACGTTGCTAGGTAAAAATCCAAATGATTTCCCTTACTTACTTTGCGTGGTGGCGTTAAAACATTTCAAATGTCACAGCCAATTGAAGACATCTTCTTCAGCCGTACACAAAAAGGCTGACAACAATTTTGTTCAATAACGAACGATGATTTTCCGGTTCTATGTTGCATACACGTTTCTGAGTAACCCTTTCAGGTATTTATGAAAATTCAGTCTACCATTCCGGAAACTGACGGAAGTTTCAACACTCTCACCATTATCCATTTCATCATTAATCATGTCACAAAAGCAACGCGAGGCAATCGCTTCACCTACGTTCAAAAAATTCTGTCGGTTTACGGTCATGGTAATGGAGGAAGCTATGCAGCAGAGTCATTGATGGATTACTTTTGTGAAAAGGACAAAACCTTTTGCTAGCTAAAGTGCCTGTTTTATAGAGCATTGTCGTCATGGTAGCAAGGGGGAGGGACGTAAACTTTAACGAACTCCCAAAAAATACTCTTGCTTTGCTTGTCGCACTTTCGTAGTCTGAGGGGCGGTGAAACGAAAAGAAATTTGACACACCGCTTGAAGTCACACAGTGTATTGGTTAGCTCTGACACTGTCAAACTGAAATCCTGGACAGTTAAGGAATTCATACGGCTCACAGGTAAATTTATGAAAATGAAAAACATAAATTGCTTCCTCGTGCTCTCACACAATTTTTTGGTGGGTTGTATTTTAACCGTGACTGTCAGAAATGCTTAAAAAACGGAACACAAAAAAAGATTTCCATGAACGCCCAACATTCACACACTTTCGAGATAATTCGCTGAAGGATTTCGCTTAACGTGGTGACTAAAATTCCTCTTTATGCTACTTACGGGAATGTTACATTTGTAACCTGAAACCATCGTAGCATTAGGAAACTGTTCATGAAACGAAACTATGTTGCAAAATATACATTGATACTACAATATGAAACAGTAAAACAGCTTCATATAATATTTTTGAGGTCCTGCGTTACCGTAGTAATTCGATCTCTCAACGCCTTCATATTGTTAATGAATATTCTTCAGTATGGTGTTTGCTGATGTGATTTCCTTAGAGTCCAAACCATGGGCTGCAACAACACTAATCCCGTAACACTTATGAGATTAAAATGGCAGATGTAGGCCAAATAATTCTAAGGGCCAGTTTCGGTTTTGGTTTGACCCAACACCAACAAAACGTGTCCTTTCATTCTGCCCACTGACTTCGAATGGAATAGCCCAAAAGCATGTCAAAGAATGGTCAAGACGTAAAAAGATGTCGGTGTTGGTTTCAGTCGTGTCTGGGCACGTTACAACGTAAGGACAAAGGGTAAACCACTAATAAAGGTGGTAGTTCTTATAATTAAGCCATATACTATGCGTAAAAACTCATTTTCATTCATTACCAACTAAAAAACAGGCCATAATATCTTTCACGCAGTATCTTGTGGCTTTCCCTCCTCCTTTCCTTCATACTTTCGTCCAAAAGAGAATGGTCCTGCGTTTGTCAGACTGGTTAATGGGATAATCGTAACTCGAAGGACATGCCCACAGCCTTGGGGAATGTAAATAACCATGAATGGGAACTACCTAGCCAATATCGTTTGATTAATTTGAAACAAGACGAACCACAAACTTTAGTATCAATGTTTATTCAAGCAGCAACTCGTGCAGACATTCCTGGGTCAGTTAAAGAGCTAACATATTTACGATTGGACCGTTCATGGTAAACTAAACTAATTACAAAACCTTTCAATGTACATACAAAAAATGGCTATCGAAGAGAATAATGATAGTACGGTAAGGTCTTAACACCATCAGTTAAAACGTGACGTTTCAAATCAAAACATGTTAGTCCAACCTTTTTTTGCAAAACTTCTCAAGAATTTACTGCACGTCTCACCCTACACCCACCACCCCCAGGTACCATTGCTTTTAAAGCAGATGTCGTTGGTCTCTTTCCGAATATTTCACAAGACCTAATTCTTGATGATGTCACACAGGAGTGCAACTGTAATGCCGATTTACTTAACTAGCATCACCAGACTACTTAACTTGTTATTCGTATTCTCCAGTTTATTTTTGATAACACCTTTCTCCGGTTTAAATATTCATACTATTTTCAAATCTCAGGGTGCCCAATGGGAGGGACTCTGAGCTCCTATCTATGTGACATCAGCTTGAAGAGGTTTGACTTTCATCTTAACACACAATTTCGGATTTTTAATTACAGTCGGTATGTCGATGACATTTACAATCTGATTTTTCCATCCGATTTTGAAGTCCTTACTCAAGCCTACAATAACTTCTACTCCTCACTTCAGTTTACCTTTGAAAGACCCTCACCCAATCAGTTATCTTTTCTTGACCTTAACCTAACTTTCACATACAACACTGTCACTTACCGGCACTTTGTTAAGCCCACCCAAATTTCTCGAGTCATACCGTTTAACACTCATGTCCCCCTTCAAGATAAACTCTCTTCCTTGAAAGGTGAAGTTCGTCGTGTGTATCGTAACACACAACTTTCCACCGAAATACCATCTGCACTGTCCCGGCCAAAATCTTTCACAGTTTTCGCCCCATATCTAGGGCATTTTAGCAATCTCCTCACCCAGTTCCTGCACGAATTTGATGTGGGGTTTATTCCTACCCCAAACCCCTCACCTGAAACAAATACTTAATAAACCACAAATCCGTGCCTCTAAACCCCTCCCTGACCCTTTTCTGTAGGCCCTGCCATGCGCCGAGTGCCCCAAGCTTTACTTGGGACGCATGGAGCGCGAAAGAGTGCGTCTGAAAGAACATATTCGTGATATTAACGCTCATGCTACATCTAGTGCCCAACACTCTCTCTCTCTACTGGACATCAGATTGACACCTTTCATTTTACCCCTCTTTTTAACGAAACTCATTTTTACAATAGATGTAACTTGGAAACCTTCCTTATCCTTCTGTACAAAGAATTGTTGTTTAATTTCCAGATTCCAGTTCACTCCAATCTCCAAGCTTGGGTTAAATTCTTTTCTACTCACGTTCTAGGTTTTCTATTCAAGCAGAAAAAGGCCCTGAATAATAAACTTAAAAAACGTGTCTACCACACTTAACTTTCTCCACTTACCCTCAGCACTTTTACCCCTCACCTGCTAAAACCTTTCTGCTTAACCCAAGCCACCTTTTCATCCACCCCCCCCCCCCGCAAAGGGAAGGAGGTTAAGGAGGGATGGGGTTGCGGCGCGGGGGTGTTGGGCGTGGTTGACTCCTTTTTCTTTTTTCCCCTCCCTAATATGATTTTCGTTGGTGTTGCTGGTTTTTTTGTCTCCTTATGTTTGCTTCCTCTACTTCCTGCCACCCCCCTCCTTTGCACTTTCCTTTTTGCCTTTCAACCCTCAGCATACTAACTTACTTCCTTCCTCCCCATAGAATTTTTAACCTTCCTTGACTCCCAGTATTCACCGCAGCATTTTATTGAATCTGGCGACCTGGTAAGGTGGTTGTTGAGCGTGTGAGTTTGTTTTTTATTTTTTAACCTTTGAAAATGGAGGCAACCACTGTATTGCTCCGAAATATTAGGTACCAGTGTTTTTATGCGGCCAGCTGGAGTGTCTTTTTTTAACAATACATAACGCATTTTTTAACCATTCAGACTTTTTTTGCAAGTTAGTAAAGAGTCCATGCATAGAACTTCGATTGGATGTTGGTTCGTAAGGAAAAGTTTCGTGTATACCTAAACAAGACAAATAATCGTCACGCGACACACCCTCCTCCAATACATTCCTCTGAATGTCTTTACCAACATTTTTTAGAAACCCTCCACATTCGAACGAGTACCTTTTCGACCTCAGTCCTACAAATGATGAAATACGTTTCCCACCTGTTCCCAATTGTTAGTAAAAATGCCGAGTTTCTTGTTGTTAAGTTCATTGGACAAAAAATAGTTCCTACTGTAATTACTGGTGTAGAATAGATGCGACGAGAGTTCCATATCTCCATAGATGTCAGGTGCTTCTACTCCAGACATCAAACTATATGTATCCGTTAGTAAAAGTTGACACCTGTCCCGTACCTTTCCTTCATAAAATCCAAAGTCTATATAAGTTTATATATAAGTATATATATATAAGTATACATATAAGTATATAAGTTTCTATAAGTTTATATAAAAGAACGAATCGATCTTGCGGTCCTATCTTGCTATGTCATCTGTTTTATGTATTCTACATGAGTTATATTGACATGAGGCATGCATCCTGGCAGCGTGAATCTGGACTGTGCGGCACATCACGTTGTTTTTTTTTCAAGCCACCTTACCCCTGGTTACTTACGGCAGTTTTTTTTTTCTGTCCTTGTTTTTAATTGTTTTTGCACGGATGAAACAGATTTAGTTTATTGCCGAGGATGGACGTTTTACAACGTGTGAGAGTGGTTCAGTCACTCAAAACGATGCTGTTTTCTTGTAGGTAACTAATATGCCCGAAGAAGTTGTGGCCTCGCACAAGTTTTAGTGGCCTTATTCGTTTTTTCGTGTAGCTTTTTTAGGGATTAAAAACCGGCAAAATGCGACACATGATAATTTGAAGTAGTTGGCAATTATAAATTTGATTGAGGCATGTTGTAAAATGGTTTTTTTTCCCCTTCCCTAACCGACTGATGTTTCCCGGAGGAAAAGCAATTCGGGTGCCATTTTCTGCTAGCCATGACAATTGTCGCCCATACTGCTTTATCTACAATGGATGTTAGTCAGGAACCCATTTAAAATGATCGTGTAATAAATTTATAATATATTACATATGTTATATGTATATATATATATATATATTAGGGTGGCCCTTATTTTTATGGAAAAAAATTAATTCATAATTTCATTAGGGCCACCCCCAATATTTGTTTGAAATAATAATTTATTACATCATATAAATTTTCATGAAAATCTAAGCACATTTAGAGGTTGCTACCAGCAGTCAAAGTTTTCGGCTATTTTACAATATCGTTTAACGCGATTAACCCATGTAATAAATACAGAAACCAGATAAAATCCAATGCAGTAAAGGTTTTATGCAGTGATGGCACTACTTACACCAAATAAAGGATAGATCAATGTTAAATGTGATATCAAAACTATTTTTATCATAAAAATTACAAGAAAATGACTTAATATACTGCACTAAAGACTCCAAGAAATGATCTTCTGATCTATCTACCGTCTTTTGTGCCTTCTAATGCCTTCTTTACATTAGGAAATTTGTTTCTGCGTTATTTTGCAACTAAAAGTAGTTGTTGTTTCTAATTTTCATAGGTGGTATGTAATTTGTTCAATTCTTACATAAAGGCTACACCACATTCTGCAGTAATTGACAACGCGAAGGATTTTGCAGATTTCCTAGCCGTGCCAAAAATCTTCGTTGCTTTCCCATTCCTCTGGATCCATGGAGAGAAAATACTCACATTTGATTTCCAAAATATTAAAAAACTTGTGGCTTTTGGCAGTAAAAAATTTTTCTAAACAATTGTTCGTAATAGTAAAGTTTTTGTCTTTTAAATGCCCTCTGTTCTGATGCTCCTCAGTTCTGTTATTCTTCAGTGCTTGAACGATGAGACATTTTGCCTCCATACATACATTATCATCGAAAAATGCAAAAGCGACAAGCTTCCCTAACAAACATCATAGATGGTTACTGAATTTTTCTAAAACAGCTTTGGCCACTGCCTGATCCGTTTCCTGGTACACATGCTTTCAGAAACATAAGGTCATTCCTTGAAGCAGAGAATGAGAGGGGAACTTAAAACCACGCTTTTACATAAACTGCGGTAACAAATATACAAATTCTTAAATTCTTCGAATTCCTTTGTACTCTCTACCAGTAGTTTGATCAAGAAGAGTTTTATGGCATAAATTGCTTTGCTATCCATCTGGCTTGAGCATTGGCCCTGGTGCTCGGAATCGAATTCCTCTTGTAACCAACTCTATTGTTCCCTATAGTCGTCTCGAGCATAGTCGTCTGAAGCATATCCTTACAAATTCAAGCATTTCGTCACGTTTGATGTCTTTGCTGCTGACGTCATCCAGTTCAGTCTGGAATTGTTCTAGGTCTATGGATTCCCATTTTTTTTGAAAACGCTTGAAAAGCAAAATGTCTGTGGCCCAGACGATTTCTCATACAAGTAGAGAATACTGCTTCTAGATCAAGCTAAAAAACGTGATGCCTGCAGAAAGATGGATCAAGTCTTTCTGTAGTTTTCTCTATGAGAACGCAAGCTCCATTTTGATTTCCAGTGTTGGAAGCTGTGGTGTCAACGCTCATTGCATTAACGTTTTCTTCAAGCTTTCAAGACGTAATTGCATTGGTCACAGCAGTAGCCATTGCTTCGCCTGTTCCACTACCATGTTTGGGACGCCAAGAAGGTGTCCTTTTCCTCCCCCTGATACCAATATTGGAAGTCTGTCCACAGTCTGATGGCCAGTCATTTCCGGAAGCAACTTTCCATCCCAATGTATAGTTAAAGACTGGGCACTGGCAGGATGGAAATGTTCCCTAAATTGTTACTTTTCCTTCTGATGCTTTGCTCGTAGCCTTTGAATAGATGAATGATTTAAAGTCAGGTGCATTGCATTATGGCCTAGCGTATCTGCAACTGACGATAAAAGTAGAGCAGCTACCACTAACTTTGTTGAAGGGCGGGCTAACAAGCCAAATGTCGGTGGCTTTCCAAGTGAGTATGGATTGCCAGGAAGAAGCCATAGGATTAATTCCTTATAGCACATTAAACTACTCAACAGCAGCACTCTCAGCTACACAGCCTACCTGTCGTAAAACTTACAAGATGTTACAAGATACTTACAACTTACAACTTACAAGATATTAGGATGCGACATAAGCAATACTCGTTCACGTTGATGTCCCACCAAAATAAGCGCACCGCCGCACGCGAGCGCCGAACTTTGATCACTGGTAGCACCCCCTAAATTTTAAAATATTTTGTTGACATTTTGGGGAGATTAATTTTTTGGTCTTTCGAACAAATTCCAAGGGTTGCCTGTTAAAGTTTCTAAAGTTTAAAAATAAGGGCTACATACGTAATATATTATAAATTTATTACACGATCATTTTAAATGGGTTCCTGACTAACATTCATTGTAGATAAAGCAGTATGGGCGACAATTGTCATGGCTAGCAGAAAATGGCACCCGAATTGCTTTTCCTCCGGGAAACATCAGTCGGTTAGGGAGAGGGAACAAAAACAGGCGGGCGGTCTTGGTTAGGCAAACATAATAGTTATTCACGTCGCTGTTTCAACAAGAAAATTTTAAGATGTGTTACTGACAGTTACTTTTATATTGTCAGGTGACCAATGTCTCCCAATAAAACAAGTTTCAGCCTTTTTATCGCTTTATTATTTATCCTCACATGCCTGAAAACAGCCAAATTACCTTAGCTGTTTAAGACACAAGTGTCTATTGGTCGTCATGCTCATATACATTTATCTGGATAGGTTTTATCGTTTATCTTGGGGGGCGACACACTATCATGTGTCTGAATGTACGTATGGAGAACATGAAATAGAGAATACAAAACAAACAATGGCGAATAAAGACACAATACATAAAAAACACGAAATACATAAAAATCTATTTTGGTAAAAAAAGCATAGCGGAATCATCCATCATTTCAATATTCCTGATCTATCACATTGTTATCATTTAAATTAACGTAGATATATTCATTAGTAGTCATTTACCCGAAACTCCCATTCCATTCCTACAGTGTTGTACATTGTGCGTACATTTATTATATGAGTGTTTTCAATGAGGGGTCGTATACAACGACCTAGTAATGAAGGGCAGTGCTGCAGTTAGACTTTTCCAAAGGGGGTTGCAAGGGCAAAATTTTGCCCCCCCCCCTCCAACAAGAATAAATAATGTTGGAGCCGCAACCGTGAATTACATATAAATTTATTAGCTACTTAATAAAATTTTCAGCATCTAATTCCATATTAACTGAGTAAAAAACGGCTTCCCCGTTTAGGAAAAAAAACATTAGAGCTCGTATCCCCATACTCACAGCCCTGAAGGTACACGAATAAAAATGGATTAGAGTTCACTCGAACAAAACAAACTATAATTTGTGTTCATTTTGTGTGTGCATTTTTATCTTTCAATTTTGTAGCGTTTTGCTGTTTATGGCATCTATTTTGTGTGTGTTTGTGGGTTTACGTTTTGCAAATTGGAGTACAAATTATAGTTCGTTGCGTTCGAGTGAACTCTAATCCGTTTTTATTCGTGTACCTTCAGGGCTGTGAGTATGGGGATACGAGCTCTAATGTTTTTTTCTAAACAGCGAAGCCATTTTTTGCTCAGTTAATTTGTTGGCTTTTTTCGCTTCCATTTTATATGTGTCCACTGTCCACCATTTTTTGTTTTCGAAAAAACGGAACATTAGAAATGGATACTTATGTTTAGGTTCCGCCGAAGGTTTGTCCCATGATTATTATTTGATGGCAACACATATGCGTCATCTCGATGAGTAGTTGATTCTGGATTGTATCAGTATCGTGGTAACAATCGCGGAAACAATTCAACTTGCTTCCCGTATTGAAAAAGCCCACATTGAAAAAGTAAATAAGTCACTCAGTCATGTCGGTCGCCCAATTTTGAGTAGGCCTCAGAATTAAAGACTTCGCACCCTACGGTTTAAAACTTGAAGATTTAAGAAAAAATCAAGACCATTTAATTTTGGTTCTCCACAACGAGTTAACTAACTCAAACAACGACAATGTTAGTTTCCCGGCACCAAAACCATTGTTGCATCTTGTTCGAGTGAGCTATAATCCGATATTGTGCGCCTCGCCTACTGTTATCCTGTTGTTACATGTTGCAGCATTGTAACGTTTTGACATTGTTAGCCGCTCCGCTGCCTCTGCCTCCTCCTGTCCAATTTTTTTAAATTCTCGTGCACAAACGAACTCTAATAAGCACTGCCTGCCAGCAGTGCTTTTTAAATTCTCGTGCACAAACGAACTCTAATAAGCACTGCCTGCCAGCAGTGCTAATGCATTTTATGTGATCGCTTCTTACATTAAATTCATAACTTTGCAATTCTGCTAGCCTTTGACTAGCCCAGTTGTCTATCAAAAGTCACTCTCCCTAGCAATTTTGCTTTCAATGGAAAGTGTTGCTAGAGAAGACAGTTGCTACTGAGGGTGATCTGGGGTAGCGCTGAAAGCTCCCCCAGCAGGGTCCGGGGCAGAGCCTCGGAAGCCGAAGTATTTTACACTATTGTAATGCCTATTTCAGCTATTTTCTGTCTTCCAGTGAGCACATTTGCAACAAACTGTCTAGCACATTTTAATAATTTTTCTTATTCGTTTTTCAGGATGCCAGGTTTTGGAAAAAGTTAATTGTGACTAAATTAGGATTTTTTTAGACGTTTTCTTCGCGAATTAATTGATCGAGTTCAGTTTAGATTTTTAGGCTATAATGAATGATGATGAAGTAACTGTGTGCCCCCTGCTGGAGGCAGGAAATTTTACTCGGGCATCAAAAGGTGAAAAATAGTGAAATCTTTTTCTCAGTTTTATCCCAGACGACTAGGCCTAGAGGTATTATGACAAAAAATGTCATGTTTTAAAACAGCAACATGGTTATAAAAAATAGAATATCGAAATAGTAAACCTTTTGCTCAGTTTTATCCAAAACAATCTGATGTGTTACCCGAGAAAAGCTTTCACATTTGAAATAGACATGCTCTGTTATTATTTTTTCTCCACTGATTTAGGGTATCTTAGGGTTGTTTTTGCCCTCAATTTCGGGATCAGTCTCGTGCTCGGAGGAAAGATAACTAATTAATTGTCTTTCCTCCGAAGTCTCGTGGCTGGGAGGAGAACAGCAGGGAACACGCATTCTAAAATGAGCGTTTCCAACATAAGCAGCCGTAAACACTAACAACCTAATAATTAGGTAGAAGCTCTATTTCAGTTCAGTATTATTCGGAAAAGTTTCTAGCCATCCCCCCTCCCTTATTTTTTCGAAAATGGTTTTACATTTACCTAAAAAAAATTTTCTCATCACGAATTTCGGGTCCCCTACCCTCTGGGCCCGGGTGCCTTTCCACCTTTGCCCCCCCCCCCCCTAATTTTAGCACTGATGAAGGGGAGGACTTTCACCTTCGTAATTAACCATGAAAAGTATAGTTTTTTATTAACTTCAAAGCATCGTTATAGTAGTAGGAAAATGCAGTAGTTGCGTGTTGGAATAATTACTATAAAAGAAGAGAAGATATTTATTGCTAAATAATGTAAAAGTAACCAGGAAGTTTCAGCTCTGAAAGCAGGTGTATGTATACCGGGTGTTCCAAAAGGCAGGGGTCACCCAATACCTTTTTACACCCTTCGTAGATAAATGAAACCGTGCAGTTGGGACGTTCTCGGAGTAATCAACCCATTTATGAGGTAGCGCAAGGTGGGGAGGGGAGCACCCCTGGTGGACTTAACTTTTATATATCAAATGGGCAAGATGGATGAAGTTATCGGTGTGACTCCTGACATTAGGGACACCCGGTATAAATAAATGAAAATTTACAGAAAATGAAAAATCGAGATGAAATTAGAAAATAACGTAATTTGGGAGACTTAGTAATATCAAATAGATATATGAAGTCTACAAAACACCACTACTAGGAACCTAACCAAAAATACACGATACAAATATCACAGATCAGGCTACAGCGTGCATCAAACATAATTTCGATGTTTACTATGGAGCAAGAGGAAGTATGACTGTGTAAAACGCGAATATGTAGTGACGTTACAAGACTAAATAAAACTACTTTAATAATACAGACTGGACTATCGTAACACAGATAATCGAGCATTGGGAAAGAAGTGTGAGTCGTGAACATGTAATCACAACCGGAGGTATTTGGTCAATATCAATTACAAGGAAATGTCGGCACATACGCTTGTGTGACACAACACGTACATTATACTATTTTCGACAATCCGGAAGAAACTTAAACATGCATTTAACAAAAATGAGTAAGTGGAGTATTAGGTGGAGGTGAGAGAGTCTTTGGATATAGTGAAGTGAAATGGAAGAAAATCGAACTGAATGTGGGACTGCCTTACTATGTTAGTATTTTGAACTGAGTAATTAGAAGCAGTTAACTTTATTCAATATTTATATCACAGGGTTAATATTGTATACCTGTATTCATACGTCGAGGGCCTATATTGGCACCTAGACCCCTAGAAACGATTTAAGTAGACTGGATTGACTTTGTATACTTTGAAATAGTGTTTACCTTTCCGCATTAGTGCTAATTTAGACCAACCCATCACATCATGCATGACTTCTTCAGGGAGTGGAACTAGGAGCAGACTTGGTGTTGCGGCCAACAATCAACTTAATTTTCCACCTCCTACTATAAGTACTGATGATGAGGATTGCGTAATCATACCTAGGGAAGAGTATGCGCTAATAACTGTGCCTAAAGCTTCATTATTAAAGGAACATACTCACAGACAGACAATTTATGACGTTACAACTTCTAATAATAATGATTTACCATGAAGTTATGTTCCCCATGTGTCATTAAGAACATTTGGTCGTGAGGACGTTGTTGAGATTTTTTACGTGATTGTAATATTGTGATGAGTACTTTGCCCCAATGTATTCTAGAGAACCTGGGTTCCCATTCATCTGGAAGGAAAGACATGCAAATGGTGCAGTTTGAGGAATTAGAAGCACACTAGGCATCCTTCAAGCTGTCATTTCGACTTAAATTTCAAAATTCGAATTTATAGGAATCTTTGTTTCAAAAGCTTTTCTCCTGACATCTTAACATAGAGGAGGGGATCGAAATGTATTGGAATGACATCAGAAGGTGGAACCACGCCTTGGATAAACCCATTCCTGATCCAGAATTGGTTAGGATTACATTTGCAAATTAGGCTCCTGCTTTACAGGGTATGTTGTCTTTACCATCGTTTGCGTGCATTTCTGATTTAAGGAATTTAGGTGCACGAATCCAAAAGTACATGCAGTCTGCATTGAGGGAAAAGGAGGAGAACAATGCTGGTGCATAACATTTTTTGCAAATGAGTTAGGGACCATATTCACGGAATAATCCAACCACTGGTATTAATCAAAACCCTAGCTTAGTTAGCAACACTCAAGGCCGTAACATCACGGACTCAGGAAACCTTTCTCAAGTGCGAATGCTAAGGGAAAATTGCTATCATCAGGGAAATTCAAACTCTTCCAATCATCCTTTTTCGGGTTGGTTTGCAAAATCACAGGGCAAATGGCTCGTTTTTGTCCCCAGATGCCTGAATATGTGGATAATGACAGTCAAATTACTTTATGGCCTCCTGAAGCTAGTCATCAATCGGGAAACATTAAAATATTTTTTTGGCAGTGAGTGATGCAGAGGAAGAACATACAATAAAGACTCGTACGATAGATTTAGATTTGAAACTCCTCTTGGCCTTAAACCATTGGTCCCCATACCAACATTTAACAAAACCTCCACGGTGATCTGAGACTTAGATTCATGTTATTCCTTAGTTAACGAATTATTTATTAATGCTGTCAGTGATAAAGTTGCTATTAAGCCTTTTACATTAAACTTGTTTACCGCAAATGGTGAACAAATTAGAATTTTGGGTTACGTTTCTCTCTATATTGAACTACCGGGTAAAATGTTTAGGTTTATGTTTATTGTATGTTCTAAACTACTGGGTTGGTTTATATTAGGAACTGATATGATCATGAAAGCTTGGGTTGTGATGGCAGTGGTAACAGAGTAATGGTGGTATGAAAATCTTCCCCAATTAATGTACAAATTTATGCAAACTATAGTAGACATCCCTGTGTGGCCCACGTTTGCGCATAGGTCACACTCGACTTACTCACTGTTCCCTTTTGTGGGGGGTTGACCCTCCTGAATGTTATTGGTGTCGACGGCCACTTACGGTTTGGCACTTCCTTGTGATTGTCGCCATCTTGATGGTGTTCGTCGTCGTTTCTGTCTTCCGCATGGCATTGCACGTCAATTGGGCGATAAGTCTGTCCTCCTGTCTGGTGTTTTTCAATTTTTGCAGGAGGTACAGATGTATGACAAGATTTAGATTAGGGGTTTGAATAATATCTCTGTAATGTGTGGTGCAGTGGCAACCCGGACCACTGCACTGTGACTGAGGTTAGCGCTAATGACCAAGCTGTTGACATGTTATTAAGCCTCAATCCCCCCCCCCGTGTGGCCACATGTTTCTTTTAACATCTACTGACAGAATATTCTTGATAAATTGCAATCGGAAGATGTCGAAGAAATGAAGTTTGCTGAGGTTTTTTACGTCACGATGAGGTATTTAGGGATGAGCAAGGCTCCTGTAGAAAAGCAGAGACTCGTATTGATGTGATAAATAAGAAAATATGTTAGGCCTTTTTCTGAAATCCAACTAAACTAAAGCCGCTTAATGAAGTCATTCAGTCATTGTTGGCTGTGGGTTGAATTAGAAAGTCCAAGAGTTCTCGTTCTTCACCATGCTTTCTGAAACCGAAACCAAACACTGAGTTTCGCTTTGTGGTTGATTTTACGAGCCTGAATTCAACCACACTTGTGGATATGTACCCTTTGCCCTCTATTGACTTAATTCTAATCCATTTAGGAACTCCTAAGTATATAACAACTAGCAACGTGAGATCGGCTTGTCACCAGATATAATGGATGGAGAATTAAGTAGGTTAGCACCTTACAGTGTGCCAGGTTTGCTTGATGAACCATGCTATTTTATGTTAGTTTTAAAAAATGCCTCAATAGTATTCCAAAGAATGATAGACGAACTTATGAGTACTCAGAACTTTCAAGGTCTCTTTCAATATCAAGACGATTTTATCCTAATATTACAAGATCTGACAGAACATCTAAACAAGTTGGAAGATGTCGACAAAGTGAAGTTTGCTGAGATTTCTTGCTTAGTTGTTTGGCCTATACAAACTTAACTGTAGATGTTGATGAGTTTTACATTTGTTGCCCTGAAACACGTGTCTTAGGCTTTATTTTGTCAAATAAAGGTATGTCCCCATATCCAGACAAGGTTGAAGCTATAGCAAAGATAAAAGAGTATTAGGCCCAAAGAGTTCAGATCCTTTTTGGGTACGACAGACTTTTTTAGACATTACATCCAGTCCTGCTCTTTGATTGCTTTATATTTATTTTCTTTGATTAAGTTACCAGGGAAATTTGAGTGATCTCCTGAGTTGTGAGGTTGTCTTTAACACATTAAAGAGAGACTGACGTTAGCCCTCATACTATCACAACCAGATTTTGGTAAACCTTTCACGACCCATTGTGACAGTTCTAAACTAGGTTTTGGTGGGGTTGTCTACATAATAGTGCTAATAACCCGACTCTGTTAAGTGCGCTTAGAGAAAATGAACTTCATTTTTGCACTGTGGAAAAAGAAGCTCTAGCAATTCTTTAGCCAGTATAATTATTTCGTCCTTATGTTGATGCTAACAAGTTTCTTGTTATTTCTGATCATGCATCCCTCAAAAGGCTGAAACTTGCTAAAGATCCTATGGGACTACTGTCTAAATAGGCACTTTGTGTGGCTTGTTTTTTCTTTACAGTGTAGTGATCTATGAAGTGATCTATGTAGTGATCAGCTCTCACACTTCTCTCTTACCACCGCTGAAGTTATCATTGGTAATAACAATGTCGAGAGATTAAGAATTGTGCAAAATGAAGATCATGTGTTATGTATGGAGCTAAACTTCCTTAAAGATGGTACTAAATTCCCTACGACTGCTTTAGGCAGAAGAGATCACACAGCTGCTATTGTGCCTAAATCATGAAGGGCATTGTTGGCAGCTCTTTCAAAACAATTATTGGCAATCAGAGATTTTTTGCTCTCATTCAACCTTCTGAGAGATCAAAGACCATTGTTGCTGCACATATGGGTCACTTGGGTGTAGCTAGAACTGTTAAGTTTCCAGTTGCACTCTTCTTAGTTTAGAAAGATGAGGGACAATTTGGCCTTCATCGACAAGTGCCACAAATGCCAAACTTGTAAAAGCAATCTAACTGCCCCAGCCTGTTAATTTCTCCCATTTTCTGCACGTGGGTAAACAGCAAGGAGGGCTGCAGCAATTACACTACTAAAGGGGCAATGAAATTAAGAAATCCCAGTTATATGAAGCCATCCATTACGCACAATAAAAAAACTTTGCTGAAATATTCATTAAATATTGTTTTATTTGATTAAATTCATCAAATAATGTTTATCAACAGTTTTTGTAAGAGATATTTAACAAATTTGACTTTCAAATCTCAGTTTCATTCACACAATACGAATAGATAGAACAAACGAAGTGCAGAATCGTAATTCAACACTTCATGGTCAATAATTAAGAAGAAAATATTTGTTAAAAAAACTAATAGGAAAATAAATAAAAAGAATTCTCGTCCACCCATTCAATCTGAGAACTTGGCTCATTGTACAGTCTTCTTGTATCCGTAAGTGACTATCCTACTTGCAATTTCGTCATCTCGTTCCAAAAGATTTTCCATCTGTGTTACAGCTGCATGTTCGAAAGAAGGTTGGTGTCCACCATATTCTTCTGGCAGAAATTCTGGATGAATGTGCTTGTGAAGTGATTGTAGGTTGTGGCCATGGAAATGGAACTGAAAAGTGTAAAGAATTATTAGAGAGCAAGCCTAAGTTACCTTTCGGTGTCATAATGAGGGAATTGGTGATCATAGTGTCATTGTAGTAGCAGAGCTCAACCTAGTCTTCTGAGGAAGCTACCCTAATTGGTAACCAGAATGGGATCACAACAGTCACTCACGAGAACCGTAAGTATTGGGTCTTGTGGGGGAATCAAGGCCTAAATATTTATAGTTTTTGTGGGGGCACAAGAACCAGAAATGGTAGATCTTGTTGGTGGTAGTACTTGTGGTAGGTCCTGTGGATGAGCAAGAACCCTAAATGGTACGCCTTCTCGCTTCTATACTGGTGGTAAGTCTTGTGGGTGAGCAAGAACCCTACATGGTTCGGCAGTGTGGTGTAGTTATTTTATTAGTTGTATCTGGCGAACAGGTACCCTAAATGTTAGTTCTTGCAGGGAAATTCAAAGGCAGTTCCTTCAATAGCTACAAGAACCACACAGCTTATTCTAAAATGGAGAAAGTGGCCTGATGGTTAGCACGACTAATGTCATGTGCCAGAGGTGTCGGTTTGGAATCTGGCTTTAACCAATCCTGGCATTTTCGGGGAGAGCGAGGCTCTATACGGCCATGTGACATCATACGGCATGATTGTGGCACGTAACAGGTATTTACTGTGGCATGTAACAGATCATGATTGTGGCATGTAATAGGGCATGATTGCAGCACGTAAAAGGTCCTAGGAATTTCAAATGGAATTACCTACAAAATTGTCCCTCTCGCCTTAAGGAGCCGTGGCTTCGGCTGGGAATGTGTCACACCTACAAAGCCTATATCTACACAATATTTGAGCACTTAACAGGATTGGAGGTAGGTCAGTTCGAATCCATGGTTTTGCAAGATTTGAAAATTATGCTGGTTTATCTATAAAAGTATTAATTTGCTTTGGATCCCGTCGAATCAACAAAATTAATTGAAAAAGAAAAATTAAATAAATTAGCTACTTATGAAGCCAATCTCCATGGCATTGAATGTCTCAAGCTTAGTCAATCTATTTATCTGCTTGAGGAATTTTTACTTCAGATAAGTGAGGTGATAGATTTCGTAAGACATTTATATAGGCACTTTCCTTTGACAATTGTTTTGTTGTATCAGTGTATGCAAGCCGGCCACAATTTTTTATGGGAGTATCCTACAAATAATATTGAAATGGACTGATTTTTCCCCACCATTTAGATTCTGAGGCAGTTAGAAGACGCAACATAGGTGTCATGGCTCGGTAAGAAAAAAAAGACTATATTATGCTTCAACGGACGTGCTGCACTGGATTCAGAGGGTTGGTTTCACTGCTCCAAATTCCCCATGAATTACTGCTGAGGATGAGCAAAAACATGACAGTAAATCTGTGTGATAAATACTCCCTATACTTCCCATACTCCTATCCGCGTATTTTAGTAGTTTTTATTGTAGTTGTCCTCTTTACAATTATTTCTGAAGTGTTGTATTGCTTTCAGGCTCAGATTTCATGCAGATTTTCCATTAAGGGCTTGATAGGATCAGGACTTCCTATGCTAGAGAGATAATTAGTAGTTCAGCACTTAGATAGCACTTCTGATTGCACTTGTAGGGCACTTAGAGCACATTACAGATTGTATTTAAAGAGTACTTAGAGGGCTCTCTTTTGATTGCACTTACAGAGCACTTAAAGGGTACTTCGGATTGCACTCAGATGGCACGTAGAGGGTACTTTTAATTGCACTTAGACAACACTTTGTGGTCAGTTCTGATTGCACTTAGACGGCGCTAGAAAACACTTAGAGGGCACGTAGAGAGCACTTTGGATTTTTTCTTACAGAACACTTACAGGGCACTTCTGATTTTCACATCATTCTCACCTTAGGAAAAAAATGCTTGGCATAATTGGCTAAGTTTACTATCATAGATTAATCTGAATACTAGTGAATGCATAAAAAACAAAAGAGGGGTAAATGCTGTTCAGTATTAATTTTTTTTATTTGACTGTTAAATCAATCACTAGTCAGATTTGATGGTAATCTCGGCTAAGCATGCCTTCAGTGAAGGATTACGACTAGTCCTTCCTCACATATATATGGACCGGAACTGGAAACAAATAACTAGTTCTTTCCTCTACTATGGTTTAATTTTTCAGAGTTTTTAATCTATAAGTGTATGGGTAAAAATTGTAGGTATTAATGCTATTGATATATTGCTACTTCTGTTGTTCACACTTGAATGGCACCAAAGCTTCTACTTACGACATTGTGATCGTTACTTGGCGTTGGGAAAAATTATATGCCGTATTTACCCTAACTTGTGTTTCATGCACGTAACGATTTCTTAGGATGTGCATTCTACTGGCTTTTTATAAAGCCACGCACCCTAATTAAATAGGACACCATCGTCGAGTAGACTGCCAATGTATAGGGACAATAATAGTGAATGGGAAACAATTTCAGGCCCTAAATTTACTTCTTTGAATTCACCTGATACCAAGCCATGATCTCAAGCCACTTATAATTAATGCTTTATCGGCAGCTAGCCATTTTTTTATCATTGTTTTTATTTTATTGCATTTAACAAATACATATTTCGCAAGCCTTACGTACCTAGGAAATCCTTTAAGCTAAATGTTCCCGTTTTTTTTAAACGTTAAACAGATAGTACCCAATATAAATATTCCTGAGACTTCAACTGGTCACACCTACACTGCACTAATGGTTCTAATTTACGTGCTAATCATTGGGTGTCTTGGCGAAATACTTCCCCAATTATTAGCTAGTATATTAGAAATATTAGCGCTTGGTAGGTGTGACCAGTTGATCTAGTAGCCTTCTCTCTGGAATTTATATTGATGTTAAAAAATATTGGGAATTTATGGGTGTACCAGAACCCATCAACGAGTAGAGTGGCAGAAATATTGTTTGTTTGCTATGAAAGCTTAATTTGTTGAAGCCACTGCTGTACTCGAAATACTGGCCCATTATCAGGAAAAATACTTTCTTTTTAAAATAATTCTACCCAAATTTGTATAGAGCACGCCTATTTTTACAATGCAGACTTCTTTTTCCCCGAGCAAACCTCGTTTTATGGTGCACTCCTCTTAACAAGAAAAAACTGACAACAAAGATATTTACTTACACTGCGCCATCACCACTGAAAAGTTATAAGAATCACACCTCTGATTATCCCGCAGACGTTCGTTATTTAGCATAATTCTACATTTAAGTTCATTTTTGTACCATACTTTGTTCCCCAAAATAACAACTATAAGTGTATACATGATTCTGACGTAAATGGTGTGCCAAGTATTACAGAGGTCTATAGAGAGCTCCAGTGCTCTCAGCGTCCTGTTTTTTTTCCAAAATGGGGTCTTTATTTTCCTGCTTGACTTGAGTGTTTATGGTACTTAGCATAGCAGAGATCATTGCAAGAAAGTCGCGACTTTTATTTATAGACGGTGTAAATCTAAAACATACTTCAGATGAAAAAACAAGTACTTAGTTTTCTGAAATCCAGAATTATGCTAAACAATGAACACTTGCAGAATACTGTGGGATCATTGGGACCTTTCATAAACTCATGGAACAACCTAATGCTGAATCCCCATCCTATCAAAGTAGTTTGTGAACGCTCTGGAATTTTTCTGATATCTCAACGTGACGTCACCATGGAGGCAGTTTTTGCACTGAAGGCACCAAATGAAGATGGCGGATGTGTCTTGTTTATCACTAGGGTTATTATGAACACGTAGCTGACAAAGTGGGGTAACTGTCACCACAGAGTGTCCCCACTAAGCTAAAATGAACTAACAAATCGCAAATGTATAAGAAATAAATGTACAGTCAGAGGCATTCCCATTCGCAGCCCGATGCTTTCCTGCTTGGCTAAGCTTCCCAGCTCGTCAGGTTGTTCTATGTCAACGAAGTAGGAGAGGAGAGCTGCAGTGCGGAGTGTTGGGTGTTGGCATATTATTTACGTTTGTTGTTCCCCGGGCCCAGCGCAAAGTTTTAAACTGAAATGTTTCCCAGACCCGTAAACTCATTATTGGGGTGCCCTGAAAAGACCTTAATAATCTGAAGACTTTTCTTTTAATTCTAGTAATAATGTGGAGGCTGTTCTTTTTTTTAACCATCCCTGAGCAAGAACGAAACCCCCTGCCAGGTAAGGCCCAGGATAATTTTTTCCACTTTGCTCCCCCCTCCCCTTACTACCAGTGGCGTAGAGATAAACTAAATAATGTTGGAGGTATGGTTAGCAAACGAAGGGTCAGAGGGGGTCAGATATTTTTAGATATAACGAAGGGTCAATGTTGAGAATGAAGGTGATGGATTTTATCTCGTGCCCTGTATGTCCACGTTTGCCTTATACGAATTTAGGTCGGAAAGTAAACTTACAGGTGTTTCTTACAGATGCTTTTTGGTTACATTTTACTAATTGTTGATTTTCCTGAGTAACAGTTTTGCTACATGAAGTCTCTATTGAGAACAAATGGAGAACTTTGAGTAGTTCATGTAATCATAAATACTGCGGCAATTCTGAAAACAGAAATAAATAAGAAAAAAAACCGCATGAGCCTGCTCCTGTCAATTGCCTTGTAACATAGTCCCGTGCTCACCCAGCTTACCGTTGTCAAAACTTACAAGTAAAAAAATAAAAAATACAAGTCGTTTGTATTAAGACAATTGTTTATATTAATTAAAATACAATATGTCAGAATATAAAATTAAACTTTAATACCCGGCTGATTAAAAGATAGTTGGTAGTTAGACGGGGAGGTCTATGACAATCGTATTATGCTCGGGCGACACTACTGCCTTTTGAGAATAAATGCCAGAGTGCAGCTATTGTCCGTGCCTGCAGGATGAAACCACTGCTTACTACAGCTTTGGTAGCTTGCTGAGCACATGTATCAAGTAATTGTGTATTTACCCCTCCCCCCCCCCAGTTGCATCACCACTGTTGACAGGAGCAGACTCATGAGGTTTTTTTTCTTATTACTTTTGTTTTCAGAATCGCCATGTTTTCAGATGGAAGGGAAGAATTGAAAAAAGCGTCACTTTTATTTGTTTCTGTGCTGCATTGCTTAAAAACGACACTAGCGAGCGTGGAATTCTAAAAATGAATAGTTATGGACAACTCGTCCCAACTTCTGCGTTTTCCCGGAAATATTTAACAAACCGTTTCAGTCTAATTGAAACCGTGGTAGTTACTGGTCGGAGTTCATTCTATGATGCAACAGACATAACAGATAAATGTTCAGCAAAGGACTACAACTATTATATGGTTCGACTCCGCCACTTCAAAACTCCTCTCAGCAGTTCTATCCTTGATGATTTGAAAAAGTGGAACATTGCTTTGTCACTTTGTAGTTGTTTGATCCGGTATATATGGCAATTTAGAATTCGGCCCTTCATAAGTAGACCTCAAATAATGCCAGATACTCTTATTTATTGCTTTTGCTAAATACCTTTACTGGAAAAAGTTTGTGTCTCATGTGCACATCCTTTTAATACTGAATGTTATGTTAAAACATTTGAATAATGAAACGAAACTACAAGACGATTCAAATTTCATCATCCTACTAAAAAAAAAGATAGGCCTATTTCCACAGGCAGTTTGCGTAGGTCTAAAAATAAACTTAATTATTCAAAATGCAACAAATATTTACAAACGATGTAGGACCGTTGAAGCATTGAGGCATGATTTCAAAGAGTTAGCTAACTCGAAAATAACTATTAAATTTCCCATGTCAACTCGTGTGTGAAACTTCAACAGTAGGTCAGCCAACAATTCACTGTGCAAAACGTCCAAGTTTCATGTATTAAGAGTACTGACAGTAGTATGTTAGGCTAAACTGCCCTTGCGAGGTATGTCCCCTTTTTTGGTGATGTGGTTCAATTAACAGATTAGGAGTTGAATGACATAATGAGCGGCGTACAATGAATTCGCGCACTGTCTCTCATAGATTTATTGCACAACAAGTCGCATCACCTAAAAGGTGGGCCATGCAACAGTAATGCACTGGATGCTCTGGTGGCCGACAGAGAAACTGGGAGGCAACCACTGATCTTTAGACACTCCAGTCGGCCCTCCTAAATTAAGAAGTGACTCAAAATACAAATTTGTGAGATTTGTTATATCATTCAATTGAATTACTCAGCTGTATATAAAATTGATATGCCATCATCGCCCCCCCCCCCCCCCTTGCTAACGTAAATGCCACTCAAAATCTAATTTCTCAAACAACAAATAGGAACCAATAATGGTTAGAATGTTTTTTTTTCAAATACGAAATCCGTGAACCAGTAGGTCGAAATTATTTCAACAACATTAAGCTTTAAGCACACAAAATATTTCCCCTTTTCGAAACCTTAGACCCCCCCCCAAAAAAAAAAATCGAAAACTCATTCCTATTTACCATTATTTAAAACTACCTGAAATTAAATTGTTAAGCACTACCCTATCTATACACACAATTTCTTCTAATCATGCCCAACACGAGTGAAGAAAAAACGCCTAATCTGGCAACAAAAACTTGTTAAAATTGAGAACAAAAAAATTGGCTGCCCAATACAGCAGTCAAAAACGTAGTCATTCAGAGATCGAGTTTTACTGGCATTCTTCGAACTCGCCACGATTTCCACTGCGAATGTCCGAAGATGGCACCACGGGTAGAACGTCTAATGACTTTGGCAATGCAGGCACCACTGGAGACGACGTTGACGTGACGGCCGGCAGCGTGCTCTGCCTACGAAGATAGCACTTCGATACCGCAATCTCTGGAGACAGCAAGGGTGGGACGTCGGCGTCGTTAAATAAATCGGGCGATCTTTCAACAGAATTTCCCTTCTGCGGCATATGTTTCGGCATAATTCGGTCAGAAGGAGATGGTAAAATTATAATTTTAGCCTTTACAAATTGGCACTGGCTTCTTGTGCCACATTCAATTTTTGCATCTTGTCTTACAAAATATTGACCAGTCACTTCCTCCAGACATGACGCTTTTTCCTTCGAAACCACCTCACGAGGCAAAATAAGTGATCTTAGTTGGTCTGAATGCCTCAAAATTGGATTACTCCCTTCAATTGAAATTCGAAATCGGGACTTTGAATCCTTCAATACTATTGTCCCTTCTTGCATCTGGTCTTATGTCGTGGGAATACACAGTGTCCCCTATATCAAAGGTTAGTTGGTATTTATGACGGGTTGACTGTAACAAATTCTCTTGTGACTTTTAAACCATGTCGCTAGTTGAAGGCACCATTATGCTCAACTGGGTGCGCACATTTCTATTGAACATGAGATAGGATGGAGTCATTTTTGTTGTCAAATGTGGAACATTTCTAGATTGAATTTAGTAGTTGTTCAGTGCCATTTCAACAGTTAATCTTTGTTATACACTGGCTTTTAACAAACGTTTCATTGAGTTTACTGCCACCTCAGCCTGGCCATTTGTTGCAGGTCGATGGAGTATCATGGTGTGCCGAATGCCATTTTGTTTCAAAAATTGTTGAAACTCAGCACTACAAAATCACGGACCATTGTCACTAACGACATGGTGAGCTAAACTAAATACGCCGAATATTTCTTGCAAATATGAATTAACGCTAGTGCTAGTGGTTTTATGCATTATTTTGATAAACTGATATTTGGAGTAAGCGACCACTGCCCCGCAAAATCAATGTGTTTTCGGTGAAACGCACCTAACGGGCATTCCCAAGCATGTTTCTTACCCAAGACACCTCCGTCTTTTGTCAACTGACATGCATTGCAAGTTTTAACAGGATTTTCAAGATCTTTATCTATTTGAGGCCACCACGCACGAGATACAGTAAGTGATTTAATACAAACTATTCCGTGTGTCCCAAATGCAACTCGCTAAGAACTTGTGTTCGCAATTTTTCTGGGAAAGACGGAACCCCCAGAATAATGTGTAGGCATCTATAAACATCTCTAATTTTCGTGCCAGAAATGGTAGCGAAACACAGTTCCAAAATGGGATCGAATCTAGTGTGTGTCTCGAGCTGTTCTGGTAAAATGGGCAATGTGTTTATTGCTTCTAAGTTCATGACTCTCCAACCTGGGACCTGCATGGAAGGTGGTGTATACGGAGGTGGCATCCAAGAGAAATAGTCTGCCGTTAAATTGAACCTTGCAGGGATATGTTCAAAAGTGTAGCCATTTAAATGCAGTGGTGACATTTGAATTCGGGCGACTGCCGTAACAGGGATGGACACTTTCTTGCCAAATATTCACAGTAGTGCTTGTTGAATAATGGCATTGATGAAATCTTTTACCCCAAATACCACCGAAAGGGCTTCTTTATCTAATTGGGCGTGCCCAATTTCTGCCTTACTGAAGGCCCACAATACAAACGCCATAGGCCTGTCTTCACCACTCAGCAGTGTATGCATCAAACTCACTTCCACACCTACGGGGATGCGTCACACACGAGTTTGAGTGGTAAATCAGGGTCATAGTGCATAAGTTCGTCTGCCTTAAGAAAAGCCTCCCTTGCCTCTTTTACAGCGTTTGAACACTCAGTAGTGCATTCCCACATGACTTTTGGTGACAACAGCCTATTTACTGGTGCTAAAATAGTGGCTAGGTGAGAAACGAACTTTGAGTCCTGAGTTATAAAGCCTAAGTAAGACTTTAACTCTTGACTATTTGAGGGTCAGGGGACTAACTTTATTGCATTGAGCACTTCAGGCTGATTTGAGATCCCATCCTCGTCGCCATTGACATGTTAGGCTTAACTACCATTGTGGGGTATGACCCCTTTCCTGGTGCTTGTGGTGCAATTAACAGACCAGGAGTTGAATGACATAATGACCGGCATACAAGCGATGCTCGTACTGCCTCTTATAGACTTATTGCACAACAGGTGGCACCACCTGAAAGGAGGGCCATGCAACAGTAATACACAGGAGGCTCCGGTGGCCGACAAGGAAACTGAGAAGTGTGCTCACTGTGCTCACTCCTAAAGGAAGCACCACTGATCTTTAGACACTCCAGACAGTACGGTAATAGAAACTTCTAGCCTTACTTTTGCAACAGTGATCCGCTGATAAGAAGTTTTTAGCACACTTTTTTTCAGATTCCTCATAATAAAAAAAAAATCAGCTACCAGACGGCCATGCATGATCTTTCATTCTTTGGAATCTGTCAAAGAAAAAGTGGGTCAAAACCACTCAGCATACCATTGTAGCATAAGTAGGCTCTTAACAATCACTTAAAAAACAATTTTACCGTAGTAATGAGAAAACAGAGAGAATTTAGATGTGAGGAATAATCAAGATGATGTCTTTCAAGGTCTGATAACTCCTGAAGGACACAACTTAGATCAATGGTGCAAGTTTGAAATTGTAGGAAATTATCAAAGATTTCCAACCTCCCCGACACATAACTTTACATGACATTGATTGGGATATATTCAGGTTGGTGTGACTTTTGGATTATCCTGTATTAAAAGTGGCTCAACAAGACAATAACAATAAACATACATAAAAAAATAAGGATTAAAAGGCAGTGAATCATTGGTTAATACCTAATTATAGCAAATCAATAGAGTCTGTAAATGAAAATGAAAGCAAGCCTTGACTGAACTAGTTTAGTTTTTTGTGGTTTAGTAGTTTGAGCCCTGTTTGGCTTTTACGGTCTGCTGACTGGTACTCGTGAGGATTTTTCTCGCACAGCTTCCAAGGAATAAAGACTGCTTATGTAGTGAAATCTAGAAAATTACGCATTCCACAGCATATGGCGTGATGCAGTAGAAGCAATTGTTAGTATGAAATTTTAGCAAAGGCGGGTTATGCTGTCGTGAACTAGGATTCATTCATCTGTATTTCTGGAATAATTCATTTGTGTGCTTCCCATCATGTTGTTATGGTACTAACTCACAGGCAGTTATGAAACAGAAATGAAACTTCAGAAATAGAAAATTAAACAAGCAACATTTGCAGCAACCAGAGACTACGGTGAAGCCTGAAGTATGGAATAGTGAAGCCTCGGCATGATCCTGTAAACTGGGTCCGCCCCGGTAAGTTCAGTGGTCAAGCACCTGGGCTAGAATGTAGGTAATTCTCGAATCGCGACCCAGTAGTCGCTAATTTCTTCCTAAACTAGTGTATTTGGTATTCTCAAAAGGCCGGCTTTTGTTTCTGTCTGATTCGTTAATGCTTTACCTGGGGATTTTTGTGTGTTTTCTGACTGCAGTGAAGACCAGTGTGCGTTCATTTTCCTTAAAATTTCACGTGTCACTTTACGGCCCTGAATCAAACCCGGATCTTCCTGAAATACAGTCGCTACAGTCCCAAATGTTACGACAAGAATTTTTTTTTAATTAAAATTCGTTAATGGTAAGTAAATGCTATAATCAGTGTATCACCATTCTCTATTACTTCACACTGCAGGGCGTTTCCTTGAGAGCACAGTTAAAATTAATGCCTACAAAGGGTTAAACAGACCACATATTTAATAATAACACTTACCAGGCCAGCAGTTGTCTTGTTCAAAAATACTTTCGCTACCTTAAACACCATTTGAAAAATGCTGGGGTTAAATATGCAATGAATTCCTTTGATGTGTAGTGGAAACACATCCTAAAATGAAATTTAAAAAATGGATTAACATTTAGGGCATTTTTAATTCAGTGCATATCAATGATGCTGATTATCCAAGCTAAAACTTCCACTTGACTAATGCTTGTGAATCTTGTTCATGATTAAAATGTCAAGCTGTGTGGCATTAAAATGTCAATCAAGAAGACGGACAGATACCACCACAAAATATACAAAATTAAAACCAGGCAAACAACTGGCTGAGCTCCTACAGCATATAATTTAAAAACGTAATTTTCCCATCATTAACATCAGTTTCTTCTTCTAACATAAACTTTAACTGAGGTAAATGATTGACAATTCCAAGTGTTTTAATGTACGCTCGAGGAGATTAGCCAGTTTAGCGTCAGGTTTTAATTTTGCTGGTTTATAACCTCATACGGTTTAGCTCGTATTATTTTTATCTCCTTTATTGCACATGTCATAAACGTGTGGAATAACCCCACAATTTTTTAATTTATTGCTTTATTGATGAATTTATTTTTGTGTCAGTTTTATGGAAGCCATAAAAATCCACCCATTGAAACATATTACAGATTACACCTTCAAACATTAATAGTACACCTTTCTTGAAAAGTACGTTCGGTAAACTAGAAACAGGTGTACGCCAACTATTGGGTAGCACTGTTCGTTTGTGCTACACGATATACGGCGAAGTAAATGATTGTTAACGGTAGAATGATACAAAACAACAATGGAACAAGCAGCTTAAACATTAACGCAGCTTCCCCATTGCATAAACGTTTGTCAATTTTTATTGAAGTTATGCCCGTTATACACATAACGGATGGGAAAATATATTGCAATCCTGAACATTACAAGTATCCCCAAATTTCAGTCATAGATGGAGTTCTGCTCCATTAAGCAGCATAAATCGCCTTTATTCACTCTAGTTTCATACAACTAAATTGCCTCAGATTCTGAGTAGTGATTCCACTGTTGACCAAATTACTAACAATCCTCTTTTATGAGTATATGCCTTT
>JAHWFP010072157.1:47917-65236 GCA_023313725.1 Lithobius niger | reverse complement strand
TATGGGTATATGCCTTTATTCACTCTAGTTTCATACAACTAAAATGCTTCAGATTCTAAGTAGTGATCCCGCTGTTGCCCTAGACACTCCAGAAATAAGACCATAATCTATGCAGCTACAGCCTTAATATAAAAACAGCAGCACTTACCAGAAATATATCAACTACTCTTTTTGCATTGTAAGGTGTGCCATACATTGCTTGCATCAGTCCAAAATTTGTTGAATCCATGATTATCACTAGGCCGTTTATTTGAGCTGTTTGTATTTCTGATGCAGCATCCATAATCATGTGCATGACAGTAATTTGCTCATTAATTGAGCTCATACTTGGATTCCAGTTACCTGAAGAATACAGAAAGTAAACAGACTTTATAAAAGGAAACTGTGAGAAAAAATTTTATCACAAGTTAATGATTTTAGTATTTAGTTGATTACCGTTGCTCATGGTGAAAAGCCTCCTATATAAAGAACCTCATTATAATTGCCGTCATATAAAAGGGATATTTATAAAAAGGACACTTTTAACTGTTATAAAGGTCTATTCAATTCTAAAAATCACCCTATTAAGGTCGCAATTTATGATACACTGTTTCAATGAAGAAATCATTCAATTATTCGCACGATGGAAAAGGTAAACCGAACAATGTTTTTTTTTACTGAACAGTGTAAATATTTATTGACATTTAATTTTGTACTGCACAGACAAGTACTCCATAACAATACACTAATAATGAAAACACAATTCGATATAATTTCATGTTTACCAATAGTGTTTTTACATACTACATAGTTATTTTTAAATTACTTCAATTCTCAGTTTGTAGTTAAGGGGCCTGATTTACTAGAAATTTTAAGTATGAGAACCATTTTTGGTGGTACTAGATTGTTCATTGTATAGGACGCTACTCCAGGCAATGAATATGTATGATTTGATAGGTCTGTATGTAAATCGGTTTTATAGTGCTACGGACAAATTAACGTAAAACGCTTTAATTAACACAAAGTAAGTTGGAAATAAGCCAACAATGAAAATAATACCCTTAAAATAAGGAGTATAGTTAACCACCTTTATTAACTCAAGTTTCATATGAGTAATGTGTCTCAGATTCTAAATGTTGATCCATCTCTTCTCCAAATTACTAACATTCCTCTCTTATGGGTATACCAATAGTCAACTATCCGCCCAGTGTGAATTCGTAAACTCGTAAACAATTTAACGAGTCGGCATTTCTAAAGGCAGTATGTAAGTAAGTTGGTGAATGGTTAGATCACTATTCCAAATACGATTCACGCCACTGAAATGAAACGTTAGTTCATAAAGATACCTGTCCTACATTATAGCTACAGTGTGGTTTTCGATGTTAGCTTATTTCCTACTATCTTTTGTAGTGTAAGAGAAAATATATTAAGTATAGGTGAAATTAGAGAACCAACGAGGACGGTGGGAGACTATTACTTGTGTTACCAAAGACTTCAACAAGAAGATTTCGTTTCATTCAGAGTCTTGTTTTCATGAATGAGGATAAACGGCAAAGCTTCTTGCAATTGTTTATTGACATGAAATTCGGTTTATTGATTCTTTATTAGCCTAGAGAGACCTACAAAACCATTCGCTCATTCTTAGCCTAACTACTGTAACCTAAATAATCATAAGTTAAACTTAAACCTAAACCAAATCCAACCGAACGCACAATCCAACCGAAGAGTACAATCCAATTTAATTTTTCACATTGCCAAAAGGCCACAGCAACTGCACCGTCATAACAATAATAAGAGATTTTGCTGTGAGTTTCTTTAATGCAGTCGCAATAATAAACTCACACAGTCAAAGCGTTGGTTTCTGACTGCACCATCACAACAATAACTACACAGCTCTTATTTCGTTTTTTTTTTAGACTGAACCGTCCCAAAAACAGCTGCACAGCTGTTGTGTGAGTGTACAAGCTACAGCATCACAACAGTAACTACACAACTTCTGCTTGGAATTCCGGACGGCACGTCGCAACAATAATTACACGTCTATTGCTTGAGATTGTTGACTGTAGCACGTTGTGTTTGCGTTGCGTTGCGTTTGCATAACGTTTGCGTCTGGAGTATAGTACACCCTCGACTGCCTGCATTCGGCCTTTGTCGGGGAGCTGGTTGCCGTGTCCGTTGTGCTGGACATCGGCTTGGATCTACATTTGCCCGAATTCGAGTCTTGTCGGATTCCTTGGGGGTTTGGGTTTCTTGCACTGCTTTAGGGCTCTCCGGTGCTGTCACCCGATTGTGTTTGAGATAGGGTGGAGGATTTTCACGGTGTATTAGGGCGTATCAGGGTGTATCAGGGAATTGTCACGTTTGGCTGGGTCAAGGGTCATTCTGGGTGTTTTGGAAACGAGTTGGCAGATGGCATTGCCAGACGGGGTGTGGCTGGGATGGCTAATCGTGTGCTTTGCCATCGGGCCGAGGGATATGCACCCGGTGGTGGTAGGGATCATTGGTGAGGGATGGAATTCAGAGTGGTCCGGTAGTGCCACGGGCTGGAGTTTGTTTCTATTGCACCCTCTACGGCTAACCCTAGAACACTTAATGTTGTCACGCGTACGGACGTCGGAATGTTTTCTAGACTCTGCACGTAGCATGTGCAGCTGCAGTTGCACATGTTTTGGTTAGGGTGGGCTCACTCCATAACGTTTGACTGTGGTGGTGAGGAAGAGAAGGTTCGTAAGTTCCTCTTTAATTGTTCACGCTGGGTGATGCAGCGGCGCTTTGTTGTCGGTGATGGGGTTGCTCCATTGGTCTGGGCTCTTGGCACCACACCACATTTGGCTCACGGCATGGGTCCACTGCGCAAGACTTTAGGTTTTTTCAGGCGACATAGCGGTTCTGTTAGGCAGCTCGATTCCTCGATTGCTCTCTCTTGTTCCCGACTTCATACCTTGGCTCTCTGTTAGAGTAAGTGATGTAGGTGGCAGTTGAAGTACTGGCCTTTGTTTATTATGTTTGCCATGGTTTTGTTGTTTCTGTTTAGGTTTAGGTTAGTTTTTAAGTAGTATTATGAATGAGCGCATGGGTGTGTGACCGGGGTAGGTTCAATAAAGTAAAAGTAAGTAACTAAGTTACGTTGTAGTAATGTGGGAAAAGCAAAAACACTTAACAGAAATATACACTGTAGCACTTATATTTCGATTGAGTTAAACTGTAAACACCGTGATATGTCCATTTTTCATCTCACTTCACTTGTCTTACTTTTCCCCCTGCTTTAGTCCTTGCCGCTCTCCTCTCCCTCGCTTTATATTCCTGCACTTCTCCTTCATGCATTTACACATTTCTCTATTCTTGCACATCTCTCACACATCTCTCAACAGGCCTTGGCTACAATGGATCTTTGATCCCTCTTTCTGTAAATTGCTTTTTTAACCGTTTTTTTTTTGGCCAAATAACATACCTACCCAGTGGCGTGTCTTTAATTTTAGGTTTGTTGTTATTTGCAGTTTTTTTATTTAACTGCATCAATAGTAGTGAACACTTATCAAGGTTAAACACTTGAAGCTATTGAAATGACGTGACTTTTGCAGTTGTATTTATATTTATGGCTCTGATGAAGCAATCGTGGTTTTTGTTTTTTAACTCAATTGATGTCGAAATATAGGTGCTACAGTGTATTTTTATGTAAGTGCGTCTGGCTTTCCTTTTTTACTATTCTTTGTGTTTCCTGACTGCGCCTATTAACAATAAAGCCTCAGAATAAAGCGTAGGGAAGAGGCTCACCCTCTAGACTTTCGCTCCGACGGGCTAGAGGAGTACAATTTACCGTTCACCAGGCAGGAATTTGTTTCCGCCTTGTCCAAGTCGCATGACTCCGCCCCAGGGCCTGATGATGTTCACTATCAGCTGTTGAAACATCTGCCTCTTGCCTCCCAGCAGTTCTTGCTGGAGATGTTCAACCGTGTGTGGGCAGAAGGCTCTGTTCCGGCAGCGTGGAGGACAGCAGTGGTCGTCCCGATTGTGAAACCGGGCAAAGACCCTACTGCTCCTTCCAGTTATCGCCCAATCGCTCTGACTAGCTGTGTCTGTAAACTTATGGAACGGATGGTCAGTGAGAGGTTGGTCTGGGTGCTGGAATCACGCGGATTCTTATCTGCGTCCCAGTGTGGCTTTCGACGTTTTCGGTCAACCATCGATCATCTGGTTGCCCTTGAATCGGATGTGAGGGAGGCTTTTCGCCTGCGTCAACATCTGGTTCAGGTTTTCTTTGACTTGGAGAAGGCTTATGATACGACCTGGCGTTATGGGATTCTCCGTAATCTCTACAACTGTGGCTTGAGGGGACGGATGCCACTGTTGCTTTCCGCTTACCTCTCAGGCCGTTCTTTTCGTGTTCGTGTCGGGGCGGCTCTTTCCCGCCCGTTTGTCTTGGAGAATGGTGTGCCTCAAGGAGGTGTTCTTAGTGTCATCTTGTTTGCTATTGGGATCAACCCCATTGCTCAGCAAGCTGCTGTTCCCCAGTCATTGTTTGTCGATGACTTCGGCCTGCGCTTTCGAGCAGCTCGCATGCAGACCTGCGAGCGGCAGCTACAGCTGGCGATTAACAAAGTCCAGACCTGGGCGGTCAGTAATGGTTTCCGGTTTTCTCCGGACAAGACTGTGTGCATTCACTTTTGCCGCCAACGAACGCTGCACCCAGATCCTTGCCTGTACTTGGGGCAGGCGCAGATTCCTGTTGTCCCACAGGCACGTTTCCTGGGTCTGGTGTTCGATTCCAGGTTATCTTGGCTTCCACACTTGCGCCAACTTAAAGACAAGTCTTTGCGGGCACTTAACATCTTGCGGGTTCTGTCGGGCACTTCATGGGGTGCCGATCGCGCTGTCATGTTGCGCCTCTACAGAGCCCTTGTCCGCAGCAAACTTGATTATGCGTGCATGGTGTATGGTTCGGCTAGTGACTCGACTCTCCAGATGTTGGACACTGTGCATCACAGTGGCCTGCGTGTGGCGACTGGGGCATTTCGAACTTCTCCAGTGGTCAGCCTCTATGCTGAGGCCTCGGAGCCACCTTTGGCCATTCGTCGGCGAAAGCTGGCCATTCAGTATGCTGTGCGTTTACGTGCTGTGGAATCCAGTCCTGCTTGGTCCATGGTGTTTGGGCCAGACTTGCGAGTCGGTAGACGCACGGTGGGTAAGGGTTATTTCCGCGATAGGCTCCAGCAGTCCTGTCAGGAGATAGCCTTTGAAATGCCCAGCGTCTTGAGTCTTGGGGGGATGCCAGTAGCCCCTTGGCTTGTCCCAAGTGGCATTTTCATTTTCGCTCTGGCGTCCCTCCCGAAGGGTTCCACTCTACCTGCACGGTACTTACAGGAGTTCCGGCGGCTGTGTTCTCAGTACGCCGGTTATCAGCGCCTGTTTACTGATGGGTCGAAGTCCGACGTTGGCGTGGCGTGTGCTTGTGTGTGTAAGGGTGTAACGGTTGCCCATCGCCTTCCATCAGGCTATTCTGTGTTCTCTGCAGAGCTTTTGGCTCTTGGTTTGGCGGTGGAATGGATCCTTGACCTTCAGGGCACGCATTTCATTGTCTTTAGTGATTCCATGAGTGCCCTGGAGTCCTTGGCGAATTACAATCCTCGGAACCCCTTGACACAACGTGTCCAAGCTTTGCTTTCCCGCTTGCCTGGCCAGCGGAAAACCTTGCTTTTCTGCTGGATCCCGGGCCATGTTGGGATAGCAGGGAATGAACAAGCTGATTCTGCTGCGAAAGGGGCCCTTTCTGGCCCTCTCGGTAGGGATCTCAGCCTTGTTCCCTCAGATGCCTTTCCAACTCTGCGTCTGAGGTTACACGCTTTTTGGCAAACCTTGTGGGACAGACAGGACGGTAATAAGTTACGGGCCATTAAAGGCACTGTCGAGGAGTGGCACTCGGCGTGTCGCCGCAGTCGCCGTGAGGAGGTTGTGTTGGCCCGTTTGCGAATTGGTCACACCCGACTTACTCACTGTTTCCTTTTGCGGGGGGTTGACCCTCCTGAATGCTCTTGGTGTCGACGGCCACTTACGGTCCGGCACTTACTTGTTGATTGTCGCCATCTTGATGGTGTTCGTCGTCGGTTCCATCTTCCGCATGACATTGCGCGTCAGTTGGGCGATAAGTCTGTCCTCCTGTCCGGTGTTTTTCAATTTTTGCAGGAGGTACAGATGTATGACAAGATTTAGATTAGGGGTTTGAATAACGTCTCTGTAATGTGTGGTGCAGTGGCAACCCGGACCACTGCACTGTGACTGGGGTTGGCGCTAATGACCAAGTTGTCGACGCGCCATTAAGCCTCAATCCCCCCCCCTATTAACAAGTAACTACACAACTATTGCTTGGGTTTCCAGACTGCACCATGTTAACAACAACTACATAGCTATTGCTTGAGTTTCTGGACTGTTCCATTCTAATAATATCTACACAACTATTGCTTGGGTTTCTCGACTGAATGACTGAGTCGTCACAGCTGAACAGATGAAGTAATAAAATGCCTTTAAGGTGCACATGGAACAACACTAAACTGTGACGTTTCTGTTCTGACTAAAACCCGTTACCAAGCAAGAAATATTTAGCTAAAGAATCTAAAGTCGATACTTAAAAGTATACACTCAGGGTGCAGCCCCCAATTCTACAACTGAGGCCCAAGTTAATTTTTCAAACGATAAAATGTGAACCTAAGTCAGAGGAGAATCGGACAATAGGAAGCCGAGTCAAACTGCCTGCAAAGCCGGTCGTTAGTGCTGGGACTGGTTTCTGCCAGCAGTTATATGTGATACGGGCCCTAGAGAGGAACATTTGAGATTCCCAGTTAGAAAATTTGGATTTATTCCTAAAATTGTTTATTTACTTATAAGAGATGATTATGGAATGGTTTGCATTGAGTAAAGATGCAAACAGTTTCTAATTTAATCTGGGTCGGTAACGTTTTTTTTCTTGAAACAGAATTCGGTTATTTTCCAAATCCGGGTTGTGCCCTGTATTTTATTGGTACGTTACTAGAGAATAAGTTTTATCATTATATTTAAGATTTGGCGTGTGGGATGGTAATCTTTTATTCAAAATTTTGCTTCCGTAAGGTACGGAATCGACATACAATTTCCTAGGTTAAATTTCTTTGGCTGGGTTTGCACAATTTTCTTATGAGCGACTGATATGAAGTAGAAAGCCATTTTCCATTCTTTTAAGCAAGGAGCGATTTCTTGTTCAAGCAGTCACTCGGGATTGCATGAGCTTACTGTACCCCTGCATGTTGTAGTAGGCGATTAAAAGGAAATCCAAGATCAATGGTTTTCTAGTCTGCCTATAGCTTTGCTTGGTGGAGGGCTTGTGATCTATCTCAAACACTAGCAGCCCTCTCCTCTCATTTACCTAACCAAAACTTCTTCACGTTAATATGGTTTGCAAGTGTTCCTAGAGTATGTTTCGTGAGGGGTTCAACACCAACTACAAGCACTAGTTGGAAAGAGGTATAGAACCTTTCCGACAAAGAGGGCCCACGGTGACTACTTAGAGGATGTTTGGCAGGTAGAATCTCCTTTTTGGGGTTTGATTGTAATTTACGCAGCGTGACCTTTGCACTTTTCACCCTCATCGCCTGTATGTTGGCTCCCTGTAATCCGTGGAGGCAGAGTTCCTAGCTTTAAGCATCCTGTGACAACTGAGGCCACCCATCATTCGAATTGAAGTTGTCATCCTGGAGGAACTTAAATCACAAGGCATTACGGCTGCTAGCCGGTTGATGTGGAAAATTAAAAAAGATTTTCTTTCAACTGACACTTGTTTCCTGATTCTTTGGCACATTGATTGTACGACAGCACATTATTGTGGGATACATGCTTGTACTGCCCCTATTCCCAAGATAGATGGTAGTATTAGCTAACTTATACATGTACAAGGCTCTGAATCTGACTACTGGCCCTCCATCACCTGACAGCAATGCGTGGTATTTATTCTCCTGTGGGACACACCACCACAACTCTTCTTATTGCCTCCATGTCTACCTCTCCTTTCTCCTTCTTGTCAGCTGTGAACTAACAAGTGCCAGAGGAGAGAAACTAAAATGGTTGGGCCTAGGTCCCATTTATCAGAAACTAGAAAAAGTCAGAGTCAAGTCATGAATTTCTTCGTGGTGACGGGCAAGGGCCGAAAAGTCCCACAAATCGACTAGTTTATAGTGCACAAGGCCCTGAAAGGGGTGTACTGGTTGGATCAAATGATGTTTCCTGGATCCGTACTGGGAGATATCTTGTAGAAGTAGACAAAGATTCCCAGGCAAGAAGCCTTTTGAAGGCACAAGAAGTGGAACCATGATTTGAGGGGGACGTTACGGCTGTGAAGTGATTACAAGGAAAGGCGAAAATGTTATTCTACCAACTGATATCTTTTCCTGACCTTTGACACGTCGATTGCATCACATCACTGTGGAATACCGGGATACGTGCAGTTGAGAGTCAGGTGTTATGTCTCGAATCCGATGTCATTCGAGACATAACACCTGACTCTCAACTGCAGGTATCCCAGTATTCCACAGTGATGTGATGCAATCGATGTGTCAAAGGTCAGGAAAAGTGTTGTTGTTGACAACACTGTGGCCATACCAGCAACTCGTGTAAGGAAAAGCCCACGTGTGCTTGCTGAGTGCATGTGGTCCATGCAGATGCTGGCTGTGTTGGCCTAAACTAGTGTCACACTGCAGTTTTCAGCACCACGCCTTTTCCAGGGAACACTGTGTATGTAAAGAAGCATCGGGTGCAGGAGATAACTGTGAAGAAGGCTAAACTTTTGGCACAGTGCTAACTAGCATCTAATCAGGTTCCATGGCCAGTTCATCGTCCAGTAGCCTGGTCAGGTTCGAGAGTCTGCCTATTTGGTAGTTTTTCGCAGTGACCTCAGGTCTTTGACAAGGATGGTGATCTTGCTGCTTAGCTTACCGACCCAGGAACGTCAACCATCACAGCATCATTTGGTTCCATTGGACCCAGTAGCTGGCTTAATGTTGACATCCACCCAGCCTGCTCCTGCTATTGCTGCCACTAATGCTCTTACTACCGTTTCAACAACTGCTAGTGTTCTTGCTACCTCTGCTGCTGCTCCTCCTGCTACTGCTACTGTTCCCAAGCCAAGGGCATCAGTTATGCCTCCGCCTACAAAAAGTGCATCAAATAAGTTGCCAAAGATTGTTACAGTCAGTAAAGCCTCGACACTGCCTGTGAAGAAGCCACCACCACGCCAGGTACAAAACAATCCTAGCACCACCATCCGACTAACGAGACAACAGAATTCCTTCAACAACTTGATCCTTCCTTGCTCATGGACCAGGGAGAAATTTGCTGCTCCATTGTCTGGGGCTATCCCATCCTTCCAAGGAGAACTTATTTCCTGGAACTCAGCCCATCTTCGTAATCATATGACGATTCTGATGCTTTCGAGTTCCCCTGAGGGAAGGTGAAGGGGAATCTTAAACTCGCCCTTGTAACTTTTCATACCATCAGTAAGAGGAACTGCTAGGGATATCATACCCGCGCAGAGGTGCTGAGGTTACTTTTGTTCCGCAGGCAATCTCTGTGCTTTTGCCTACAGGAGACTTGCTTTCAGCCGTGAGATAATCCAGTTGTTTGGGGATAATCTGTCTACCATTAGGATGTGGACCGTGTGCCATGCATGCGTGCATAGTGGAGTTTCAGTTTTGGACCACCACTCTCAGCCTCATGCCAGTGGGTCTTTGCTCACTAGATTTCAGGCGGCAGCAATTAAGAGTTTCTTTTCGAATGGATATTGCGATCAGTGGATTTTATACACGACCAAGTAAGGTCATGGGGGTTGGGTCCTGGAGGATTTGGTCCACCAGCTTACTGCCCCTTCCTGATACTGGGACACTCTAACAGCCACCATATCAACTCGGGAAGACCTATTATTGACTAGAAGGGGAGAATCCTTGAGGAGTGCAGCAGAGGGGATCCAATTGCATCTACTATGATGGATCCAAGACACACTGCCATCTCACCACGGACTATCGGTCAGTGGTGACTTGTCTTTTTTGCTTGCTAGCCATCTGAGTCCATTTCACCGGGGCTATCACTGCAGATCTGCATGTAGCGATCATCTCTCCATTGTATTGACTAAAATACAAGGGGGATCTCTTACCTCCAGACCTGTTCGATGAGAACTAAAACGGGATTACTGGAATTCATTTCACTGATGTGGCCCTTGTTGCGGCTCGTCCGACAATCTTACACGTGTGGACCCGTGGAGCAGGGACCCATCTTAGCTTTGTGGACATTGCACGATTTTGTAGCATGCCAGGCAAGGACCACGTCAGTGTCATGAGTTATAGCACCGCAACTCCATTTGGGCCTGCAGTCGAGCATCATCTGCATATAAAATCAGCCCTACTACAGAGAAAGTGTCAGAATAAAAAATGCTAAGCAGTGTACAAACATAAAAAAATGAAGGTTCGAGATTATTTTCACCTCGTCATCACCTCGTTTCATAACCTCGAAACCTAGCACTTTCTGCACATTTGTGCACTGCATGGCTTTTTTATGCTTACATCATTATAGTGCTTGTTTACTTCATACTTCTTTACTACAGTCTGGAAACTTGTGGCCTTTAAGCACTTCCATGCACGTGCCAGTTATGTCATCCGTGAATCTAAATGTGCTTCGTGGTCAGCTTATTTTTCATCGATTATGTGCACCACACCATCACAGATAGTGTCGAAGAAGGTGTGCCATATCTCGGGGGGGGGGGGAATTGAGGCTTAATGGCACGTCGACAACTTGGTCATTAGCGCCAACCTCAGTCACAGTGCAGTGGTCCGGGTTGCCACTGCACCACACATTACAGAGATATCTCAGGGTGAAATGTATCTTCCCTGGTGGACCTACAGACTTGGGTGAGTTAGGAGCTGATTATTGACACATTCTTTCTAATTGTGCCGATTTTTTATTTAATTTTTACTTTTTTTTATTGTAGTATGGGACCTAACATCCGTAGGACTTGTAAGGTTTAGAACGGTGACCCATCCGCTCTGCTGTTGTTTTTTTAATTTTTATTAATTTTACACCCAGATCCTTGCTTGCACTTGGGACAGGAGCAAATTCTCGTGGTCTGCAAGTACGTTTCCAGTGTCTGGTATTCCATTTTATGTTGTCTTGGCTTCACGCTTGTACCAACTTAAAGAGAAGGGCTTCGGGGCCTTTAACATCTTAAGGGTTCTGTCGGACACTTTTTGGGATGTGCATCACCCTGTCATGCGGCTCCTCTACCGAGCCCTTGTTTGCTACAAGCTTGATTATGCTTCAGTGGTTTATTATTTAACTAGTGAATCGACCAGGTCCATATGTGCAAGGTGTAGTGACGTTTTCCCATCACTTTCCATCAGGCTATTCTGAGTTTTCGGTGACGATTCTGGCACTCAGTAAGGCTGTTGAAAGAATTCTTGACCTTTGGGGCATGCATTTTATCATCTTTAATTATTGCACGAGTGTCCTGGAGTACAAGACATCTTACAGCCATAAGAGGTGGTGTTGGCTTCTTTACGTATTGGTCACGCCAACTGTATTCACTGATTCCGTTTGAGAGGGTTATCCCTCCAGAATGTCATTGGTGTCACCTACCACTTACGGTCCGTAATGTGCTAGTAGATTGTCACCGTCTTGATAGTGTTTGTTGCTGTTGCTATCTTCTGTGGGATTTAGTGCGTTAATAGTGCAATGAGTCTGCCCTCCTGTCAGTTTTTTTTTAATATATCCTTGCAGCAGGTGCAGATATATGATAAGATTTAGATTTAGGGTTTGTTTAACATCTGTTACGTATGGCACAATGGCAACCTAGACCACTGCACTATGACTGAGGTTGGCTCTAATGACCTAGCTGTCGATGTGCCATAAAGCCTTAATAGCCCCAAACACGGTCATCATTGTCCAGTGTGGAAGTGACTTGGTTATTTCCCTGTCACTTACTTATCCTACAGCAATCCTCAGCAAGTTCTTTGTGGCACATTGAGGGATAAGTAAACGACAGTTACATGACTGGGTATACTCAACACAAAGGCCATTGTGGAAGCACTGTTAGATGTTACCCTGTTGTCACCGACCACGCGTGGTCTGTCGTGTCCTGCTGAATGTCGCCATACTGATGGTGTTCATCAACGTTTCTATCTTTCACGAGACTTGGCAAGTCAGTTGGGCGATGATTCTATCCTCCTGTCCGCAGGTTTTTAATTTTTACAAGAAGTGCAGACATATGATAAGACCCGATTTAGGGTTTGTTTAACATCTCTGTAATGCATGGTGCAGTGGCTACCCGGTCCACTGTACTGTGACTGAGGTGGGCACTGATGATCGAGCTGTCGATGTACTATTAAGCCTCAATCCCTCATCCCTGTTGTTTACTCACCTGGCAGCCATCCTAAATACAGTATTTGCGGTTCATTGTTAAAGCAACCCATGTCTTACAGTTACACTATCGGTTATCCCACAGCCATCCTGAACACGTTCTTCATGGTTTACTCTGAGAGTGGTATATGTCTTGGCCTGTTTATTACTCGTCCAACTGCTATTCAGAACAAGATTTTCATGGTACTCTGTGAAAGTGACTTATGTCTTGCCCGGCTTATTACTCATCCAACAGCCATGCCGAACACGGTCTTAGTGGTCCAGTGCCAAAGTGACTTAGGGCTTAACGTGTAGGTTACTTGTCCAATAGCCATCTTCAACAGTCTTTGTGGTGAAGAAGCGACTTAGGCCTTACCATGTCATTTCCTTGTCACACAGCATTCTGAACAGAGGGTTTGGGTGGCACAGGTCTTTATCTTGACATCTATGTGATGAGTACAAGATAAAGACCTGTGCCACCCAAACCCTCTGTTCAGAATGGCTGTGTGACAAGGAAATAACATGGTAAGGCCTAAGTCATTTCTTCACCACAAAGACTGTTGAAGATGGCTATTGGACAAGCAACCTACACGTTAAGCTCTAAGTCACTTTGGCACTGGACCACTAAGACCGTGTTCGGTAAGGCTGTTGGACGAGTAATAAACCAGGCAAGACATAAGTCACTTTCACAGAGTACCATGAAAATCTTGTTCTGAATAGCAGTTGGACGAGTAATAAACAGGCCAGGACATATACCACTCTCACAGTGAACAATGAAGAACGTGTTCAGGATGGCTGTGGGATAACCGATAGTGTAACTGTAAGACATAAGTTGCTTTCACAATGAACCGCAAATACTGCATTCAGGATAGCTGCCAGGTGAGTAAACGACATGGGTGAGGGATGTACCATGATAATCTTGTTCTGACCATTCAAAAACAGTCAGTTGACATCTGTGTGATGAGTACAACTGACTGTTGTTGAATGGACAGGTTTTACCTAACTATGGAGATTACTTACCAGTTCTTGCAATTAGTATGCTTCTTCCGTGTTGATCCGTGTTTGGAAGTAAGAATGTTATATTTTCCTTCAAAACATGTACAATACAGGAAGGACGGTAATTCATAAATAGTTCCGGATAATGCTTTCGAACCCTGTAGTATTTTTGTATAAGTCCAAAGGCCTCGTTTACATCAAATTTGTAACCTCGTAAGAAACTCAAGAGAAAGACATCATCGGTTGGGGATATCAAATCCGCATCAGCTAAACCAAAAAAAAAAAGACAGAAAAGGAAACATAAAGTTTTTTAAACACTCTATAAGCATCATCAAATTCAGAAGAATTTATAGTGCATCCTGAACCTAGAACATTTGTCTAATGATCATGCAACCAAACTGAGCCATAGGTCCGAAAAGTTATGAAACCAGAACCAATATGTTGTGAAACTCACGTGATATCTTTCCACAAAAGAAATTTCTTTTCAAGAGGATGTTTTAACCAACAGCAGTAGAGTGGTAAATAATAACGCAACATTGGTGCAGTTTTCTTTCGAAACACTTGTCGTAATCATTCGGATTTTCAGACTTGGGGAGTTTTCTAGCCAACACGTATAATGCAATTGCAAACAGCTAAGCCAGCTCTTTCAGGGTTAAAGGAAAACCACAGCAAATTGCTGAGAAATTTTAGTACTAGTGGTATTTAACACAAAGTTCAAGGCATTGATCTGGATACCTTGAGCTTTTGGGAATCTTGGAGTAGTAACTAAGGTATTCAGGGTTACATTGGGCACAAAATTGATACATCAACATCCTATATATTGGTTTGCAATCACTTGAGGGAATAATGCACGCTACTGTTCTGTTTGATGGGGGATGTGGTTGACTTACGTTTTCATGCAGTTGATAGACAATAAAAAAGTCATGAGTAATCAACTTTGTGGACTATGTAATCCTAAAGAACAAAATAATGTTTACTTTTTAATACGAAACAAAGTTTAAATAAAATAAGTCTAAAGCATTGAAACAAAGCACTGCGATCCATTTTTTTTTAAATGCATATAATCATACAAGATTGTCAATATACCTATCACCAATGCCCTGAGTGCAGCAATATCCCGTGCACGAGTTTCTGGGCTCTCATTCAGTTCGTCTTGAGCCCGTTTTAGCAACTCAGGATTATCTTCAGAAATTTTAGTCCGAAATTCCTTGATCTTCTCTAAATTCTCATTGCCACTGCTGTATCGTCTTTCATGAGACATCTCGGAAGTCTATAAAGAGACAAAAAAATCATTCATTGTGAATGAGTGTAATCAAAATTTGTAATCATTCACATTGGCAAATTTAGCATTGGTTCACAAAAGTACAATTATCGATTAGGAAACACGCATGATAATAGGAACAAATTACAACCAAAAAGGGAAGGAATTGTTGACAAATATGTGTCAACCACTGTTTGCTGATTAAGTCTAATAGTGGTTCCTTCACTCCGGAACTTCATTTGTTCGTGTTCGTTTAGCAAGTGTAAATGAAGAATAAGGAATTAAGAACATAATATTATGTCAACGACTGTTTACTGATTTAGTCTAACATTGGTTTAAAAACTCATTCATTGTGATTGAGTGTACTTAAGTCTTGCAATCATTCGCATTGGGAAATTTAGCAAGCAATGGTTCACAAAAGTACAACTATCGAATAGGAAACACGCGTGATAATAGGAGCAAATGAAAACCAAAGATGGAAGAAATTTTACCTAAACATCTGTCAACCACTGTCTGCATACGCATTCTCAAGAAAATGGTGAGCAGGCCATTTTCTGCCATATCAACATTTGGTCTGTTCGACCGTCGTGGAGCATCCAGTGGATGTGAACTCCGGTCTGGAGACCACACATGTTGTACCGAATTAAATGAGATGAGCCTTGAAAATCATGTGAATTGCATGCAAATCAAGAACGTGGAGGGCGTAAAACGGCTTTGTTATCCCCTACGAAATAATACTACTAGTTCAATCCCGCCATTTCAAAGTGTCGCCCCCTGCTGCACAGTGCCTCAGCCGTTCATGAAAGTTCTGCCAAACGTGTGCTATCATGCCTGGTGTGATTGAAGGACACACCTCAACAATGCGTTCTCTATGCTACTGTCTATTCCCAGGATGTTGCTGTGCTGTACAAAGTTGGTCTTAACGTAGCCCTCTCCCACAGGAAGAATTCAGGAGGGGTCAGGTCTAGGCGACATAGGTAGCCATTCCACAGGACCACCCCTGCCAATCCATCTGCCCCTGTATCCGAGATTCAACCATTCTCTGGCCTGATGGAAGAAGTGAGATGGTGCACCATCGCGTTGGCACCATCCTCTGACGGTAGGCCAGAACTATCTCCTCCAAAAATGCAGGTTGAATCCGGTCATTCAATAGCTGCAAATACCTTTCCCCATTCAATGTAACATCGATGAAAAAAGGCCCTAACATTGTTATTCCTACAAATCCACACCACACATTTGTACCTGCGTTGTGCTGGAAGGGCCTTTCTTCGAGTTTGTAATAGTATATTCACGTGTGTTCTGCTTAGTTGGTGTATGGTGCAACTTGATAGGAGCCTCGTCATTCATTATAGGATGCCTAAAAATATCGTATCAGCCTCTATCTGCTCAATAGTCCACTGTGCAAATTGCAACCTGTGGTCGAAATCTTCATCGTCTAAATGCTAGGGCGTCGCTGGTTTGAATGTGTGGAAATCCTGTTCCTTCAGGGCTATTCTGCACAGATTCGTGTGCTAATAAGCCTGATGTCTAATAGATTCAATGCTAATTGCTTATTTTCAACTGGTTGGCTTTCCGAATTTTATTAACCTAGAGAAAAATCATTAGAAATCCTCTCGCCTTAATGCTTAAATGTTCAATATATAAAATTTGAAGTTTTTCAGAAGAACGGATATTTTGTAAATTGGTGCCAACCACATTGCAAAATTTCGGAAAGAAACTGAAAAGGTTGAATCAACCCAACCTTTCCTCGCTGATCAAAAGATTTTTTTTTTGTATTGTTAAGCCTTTTTGTTGGTGTATTACTTGACCCCATTACACAGATAATTCTAGAGTGTCTGTCTTTAAGGATTCTGTGAGGGGGGATGGGAGGAGTAGGGCACAGCTGCCCTATACCAAATGATATATTGCATTTTTAATTGACTTCATAATATCCTTGAAGTAGGGTAGGCCAGTAAAAAAAAGAAGCGGCGGTTCACTGAGATAAATATAATCTAAAAAATGAAAAAAAACTCAAAATTCGTTAAGAATCAGGAAAATAATTTCTGGTATCGTAAAAGTTGATGTTAAAGTCATTTATAACCACTAGGGTACCTCCCCATATATGCCCGGTTTCACAGAGCATTGTTGTGATTTCCCGTTTGCATGAAAATACATGTGATTTCCCGTTAGCAGTCGTCCAAGCTACCATTAGATTTAGTTAGGTCCAGGGTTAAGAGCTATAGAGGCCTAAATCCCGTTTGCATGAAAATATTGTGACTGTAAAAAACATGACGTCATCAGTGAAAAGCTGTAACGCTTGTCGAAAAGAGTGTTCGAATCATTACTTATACAGACAATTCCGTTAGACTCAAAAGCAAACGAAAGAACCATCGATAGAATTAGGAGTGAGGAATCTCGGTAATCTGGCGATACAAACAAACAAACAAACAGATATTATGATCGTAGTTATATAGATTATTTCTTAAAAGGGGAATAAAAACTCGAGAAAAATAGATATTGGATGGGGAGCACGGGGCAATATTGGCAGGCATATATTGGCCTGGATACCTTCTCCTTACCCTTCCCCACCCCTTTTTCCTTCCCACCCCTATTCTTGACGTCTGTCCCCTAATGCTGCCCTTCCCCAACCATAGGCACTGCCTGAACCAAAATTCCTCTTCTGTCTTAACTTCTTTTCTTGG
>JAHWFP010072157.1:0-34423 GCA_023313725.1 Lithobius niger | reverse complement strand
GAAATCAATGCATTTTCAACTTATCGTCCTACTTTTAAACAATGAACGATTGTTTAAAAGTACGGTGATAAGTGCCAACTGGAATCAATGCATTTTCAACTTATCGTCCTACTTTTAAACAATGGACCATACAATCATTGTTAAAACATTGTTAAAGTACCATGCATGTTAATTACGCTGAGCCAATTCATTTAATGAAAATTTACAATGATTTGCATTTTCCAAGTTGCAGGAAAACGGTTCAAAAACCCGGTGGTTTATTAAAAAAAAAACACGCCTAGCCTCCAGGGCCTCTGCTACCCCCCACCCACCCACTGCAGGAAACCCTTGTTAACCATTTTTTAAAATTTTATATGGATTCGTACTGCATCTCTAAGTTAAAGGAACACGTTTCAAATTCAGGCCAGTTTCTTTTTTTTTAAATATTAGCTTCCTGGGCCCCTGCTCCCTTCCTCCCACCTCAGTGGCTTTTCTCCAGAAACTTTTTTTTTTACTTTTCATTTAAAACGAGTTTATGTGAAAATTTCATCTTGCAACTCGCTGAGTTACAAGAATGTGTTTCAAATTCACGCCGCTTTCTTTAAAAAATGCTGGCTTCCGGGGAATCCCCCTGCCTTTCAGAAGGCACTAGTTAAAAAAAAATTGGGGGGAAAAATCTTTTAACGAATACGTGTGAAAATTGTATCTGATTTGCTGGAAAACTTTTTAAATTCACGCAGATTTCTTAAAATCGACTAACTTCCGGATATCGTCCCCTTCCCTTTCACCCAATGCAAGGGGTAGTTGCGACAATAATTCGTCATCTTCGTCACGAAATAAGTGAGATATCCCTAAATCCATTAGGCTATACAACCTGTTTGGCAAGTGTTTCAATAGCATAAATTCAGGAACACCGACGTACTACGTAGGGGTACAAGACGGTTATCACCCAAATTTTGCAACAATGACCCGCCAATAAGTTGTTTTAGAACGATCTTGGTCGCAACAATAAGTGGGCTGTATTGTTGCAGCCTCGATCGTTATACAACAACTTATAGGCGGGTCATTGTTGCAAAACTAGGGTGATAACTATTACTTATCCTCCACTTACAACAATCAATTTTCGCAACAATTGAAGTTGGATTCATAGTTTGTAACCATGGCTACAAACCACGGTCACAACTACAGTTATCTTAAATAACACTTAGGTTACTCCCTTTAGAATATCGAGTCTTAACAATGAAACAAAAAAAATTTCGATATCAATTTGTTTAAAAGTTAAAATAAATAACAATTTTGATTTTGATGCAGAGGCAATAACTAAGTGACACTGTTTTCTGCAAAGTGAGTTTACGTGGCATTATAATAATGGTGCTTAAAAAAACGAGTAAAAACAGGAATAAAGGCAAACGGAAAATTTAATTTCCATAGCATTTATTTTAAAAACTGGATGTAACGTGAACTTCTGGAGTTATTGACACAGCTTTTTTTTAAATAAATAAACCATCTACAATGTGAACAATAACCAGGATAGAACCAAAAAAGAAACTCATCTCTTTGTTAGTAGTCGGTTTGTGTCTTTCACCACGTGTTGTGTTTTTCGCATAGTTGAACTGCTTTATGTTCAGCATTCGTGAATGGCAGTACAGCTACTAGCAATGCTTTGCCTTTTACTTTCCACCAAAACTGTGATAATGTAAGAATGACAGGGTTGTTATGAAATAGTTATTGGTGAGAAACGAGCAGTTAACGATTTTTAACCCACGGCTGCGATGATTTGCATAGTCGAACCGGGCAAATCATCGCAGCCGTGGGTTAAAAATCTATGACTGCTCGTTTCTCACCAACAACCATTTTATACCTCGATTGGGACGTCAAGCTAACTCCTATTAAATTAAAACGTGTTTGTGTTTTGTGTTTTGTGAAAATTGCTTCAAGAAATATGGAATGAAGGTCATCCCATTTTAGTTTGTGGAGGGGGAAAGTGGGTGACAGACGGAGGAGTCCTTTGGTTCAAGTTTGTGGGTTGTAGTTAGACCGACGCGTCGTTGGGAAGGGTTCGTGTGGGAAGGCTGCTCCTCGTGTTTTCGAATCCGCCCGGGGGAAATAAACGTCGATATGTTAGGCAGCAGGTATAAAATGACATTCAGGAAAGGTAAGTAATTCATTTTGTGCGTTTGTAGGTTGAGAATTGTTTCAAAATTACGGTAATAGACTAATAGGTGTATGGGTATTAGTGAAGGTCATTCCATTTTAGTTTGAAGAGGTGGGGGAGGGGGAGTTAGACAGAGTGAATAAACTTAGGTATGGGCCAGACATGTCAGAGTTAGCATGGATCAGCTATCATTAGGGACATCCCCGCTGGACGTTTTCCTTTTGTACGGCTGGAGGGAAATCCTTTTGTACGTGTTTATTGCGTTACGTTTTCGGACGCTGTATTTGGTTGTTGATGTGTGCGTTCCCGTTCACGTGATCCGGAAGTGTAAAAAGTGTGGATTATCGGCAAAAGTGTGGGTTATCGGCAAAGGTGTGGGGTAACTTGATAACCCACACATTTTGCGATGACGCACACTTCCGTTTACGGTTGACGCGTTTAGTTAGCGTGACGTCACAGCCGTGGTATTACAAGTTTAATCCTCAGCCTACGCCTTTTAGCTGGCCCCTAATAGCAGTGCTTAAAAAAACCATGTAAAAGAAAAAAAACTGGTTATATAGACACCCTTAATCCCAGCAGAGCCGTAACTAGCTTTTTTCAAGGATGGGTGCAGAGCAAATTGGTGGGCCCTTCCTGAATAAACACACTGTAATAATTGGGGACTAGGGGGCTCCCAACCCAAATCAAACAATAGAGAATTTTGTTCTTTTTGGGCCGTTGACCCTTAAATCGTGGGCCCCGTGATCCATTGCACCACCCCTAATTGCTGCACGGAATCCTGGAACAACTTATCCAATGGCGATAATTTTTATTAAAAGCTCCACCTGATCAGTCATAGTTATAAAATGTCTATTTAGAGTAAATAGTTTGGTCAGTGGAGAGAAAGTCTGTAGATTATAAAAATGGATGAAGAGAGAGACGCTGAAAACCAGTTTTGCAATTCCAGCCCAGGTCCAGAATTCCAATCTGGTCTGGCGGAGTTTAGTAAATTTTGTACTTTACGTTTGCCAAGAGTTTCAGGAACTGTATTTCAAATTCGGTTTTAAAAATATTTAAAAATAGCGGAGATATCAAGCCTAAAATACTTCGCTTTACCATGGAATACTGAGGATGAAAAATCTGAAAAATAGTTGTACGTGGGCTGAGAGAGGATAGAAATGTGAGCCAGCCAGGAATGTCTGGAAATCAAGAAAGGGAGTGAAAGTTTTACCCCATAATTAAACAAATAAGTAAATACAGTTGAATGAACTTTCTATAGTCAGTAACATTAACAACAACAGTGTCGTACTAGTGGCAAGTTTTTTTAGCTGAAAGTTTCCAATAATATTTCTCACTTATTAATAGAACACTATTTTCTTTGAGGGATTGTACGTAAAAGACGCCACGCAAACTTTTCCTATTCCAAACCTCCTCCCTCTCATGTCATACTACTAACAACATTTACAACGATTTCAAGCGTCAACCTCCATCTCCCAGTTTTAATATCCACAGCATTTAAAAAAAACTCTGGTATAGGTAATAGTGTTATTGTAGTGTTATGTGTGCCCCCCCCCCCCACCCACCACTAACTTCGTTACCGATGAAGATGTTATTGATAAGGGAAAATGTAATTTAAAAAATATTTCTTAATTTTTAGTCTGGTTTTAAAAATCGAAAAAAAGTTATTGGAAACAATGATACTTTGTAGTATTTTATGAAACTTTTATCGAAAGTGGGGAAAAAACATTTTTCTTAAAGTGGCACAAAACATGAAAATAAACTATACATAAAAAAAATAACACGATGTCACCCTCTTTATGCCATTTTGTAAATATGTCGACACCTTTTTTACCAACACTATTTTGATTATGTTGTGACTTGGTTTTTGTGATTTACAGGTTTAGTGTGCTTTTTATTTTAATTTGCTGCAATCTTTTTTTTGATAATGGTTCGGTTTTTCATGCCGAAACGTTTTGTCTCTTGATAAAGTATTTTTGCTTCTGTAAAACTTGACTTACGTGCATCGAAGGATTGTAAGTAGCATCATTCTATTAGTTAAGGTGTTTAGGAAACTTTCTACGATCCATTTATTCATTGAGGGATATCAGTTTATTCAAGCAGCCAGTCTCTCATGCTGAGACACTTCGATATTAAGACAGTACAAGCAATTGCTAAGTACTACCTCCTCTTAGTGTTGCCATCGAGACGTACAAATCTTGTCTCATCTCTATACCTATAATTTTAAATTCTCGTGACTGCTCGTCTCGGTTTTGACTAGAAAAAAAATTATCGTCTCGTCTCGACTCGTTATCTTCTCGACTTTCTCACTGCGAGTAGCTATTTATTCTGCCGTCGTTTAATTACTGCCAGAAGCAGTTTTTTCATGCGAGAATAGCAAATTTTGGAAATGGCGTGAAATGGCAACAATGTTGTACCAATGTTTAAAATGACTGTTACACTTTGTTCTTTATCCGTGTTGTTATTTATAATACATTTAATTTGTTGCCTAGTTATCGCATTCATTTAATTGAAACGGAAAATTAATCGTAAATAAATAATTATAAGTGTTGCAATTAAAATTAAACTCTTTGTATTTATGTTTTTTGCCGTGAATAATAGCCTAGCATCCCCTTCTTTATTATTTGAGCAACATTGGCAACTTTCCGAGGTGTGTGTGGGGGGGGGGGGGGAGAAAAATAGGAGAAAAAATAAGCTGACCTATTCACGCGAGTAAAATATAATTTTTGCCACGCCAAAACCGTGAAAAAATAAAAATTGAATATTTTTTTTCGACCTCGACTCGATTTGCAAACGGACTGTCTCGCTCTCACCTCATCTAGTCGAGACGAGGATCGAGGAAAAGTCGCGATTTTCTCGTTTCAAGACGTCAACACTATTTTCTGTTAAACATATACGAAAATAAATGACGTGATTGCAGTTTCTTAACGGAAAAACAACACTTACTTATACATGCGACCATTCCTTAAGGATTTTTCAAGTTCTTTTGCCTAGCATAATCCAGTATAGACAGCCTTTTAATATGCTAATGCAGCGTTCTGCAGTAACACTTAACTGTTGTATCCCGTTGGCTTTCGCCTTTGGGCCCTAACCAGGCATAATTCACTCCAACTTGTGGACCTTACCCTTGCTTTTGACTCTCCAAGCTCGTGCTGGACAGTGACCCAAAAACATTCCTTTTTTTTTTTTATCACTGCTGTAATTTGTCAAAACAAGAGGTCATCGATCCCTAGATTTGGGTCTGTTTATTTCTTTTTAAAGAAAAATATGCTAGGTTTCAACCAGCATAGACGTGAGCTATGTTTCGGTGTAACCAAATACCGTCAAGCAAAACCAAGGTTTAAAGTACGTCAACATTTTTTAATGTAGCAACCGGCCTACAATTTAAATTTTTTTTTAAATTTGTGTCGAACCAGGTGTGAGCAACAATTCGAAATAGCTTGCATCGTAATAATCCGTGCATCGATTTTGTGATGCGGTGCACTTCGACGAAAGTTTGAAAGCACGGATCTATGCCAACGGAGTGAACGAATCAAAATTCGGATAGTGAAGGGCAACAAATTATTAAAAAATCTAAGCTACCTTGACCTACCACTAACCGATTCGCTGGTCAAGCTACCTCGTCATGAAATCAATACTATTAATAATCGGCATAATAAGATCGTTGAACTCGAGATTTCTTTTAAGAGACAGACGGTGCTTAAACTGGCGGTGCAGTAGGTATAGGATATCGCCCGCTTTCCGAGTGCTGGGATCTAACAATGTCGAGCCGAGCCATTGTTGGATTCCAGCATGAGGAAAGCGGGCGATATCCTTCTTCTCACCCGTTTTGAAGCTATCAGTCCGACGTACATTGTTGAGCGCAAGTGAGCGCGAGTGGAATACATTGTTGCGTTTAGCCAAAAGAAAGTTTGTGTAGAATATTTGTCAAGAGGCAATGCTGCAAGCAACGAAAAGAGTGACGTTTAATTTGAAAGCGGTTGCAATTAACACGAATTCTTGAACGATTTTTGAGGTGGAGTTGGTTTCAAAAATTGTTCTATTTAATTGATTATATTTGGTTGCTTTATTCCTTTTTATCGAAACCAACGTTTGTAAAGCAGCGGTTGCAATGTTGTGAGTAACGTGAATTGTTGAACGTTGTGTTTTGTATTTGTTTCAGTAAATTTATTACATTTGTTTGTTTTCTTCCAATTTTCATTTAACACAAACGGAGGCTGGGATCCACGTGAGTGCTGGGATCCAGGATCCCAGCCCTCAACCGTGGATCCCAGCACTCCTCGTCCTCGTTCATTGTTGCAATCCCGTCGCGTTGTATTGTTATAAGAGGACTGAGAGCTTCAAAACGGGTGAGAAGCTCATCATTACCACTTTCACAGGTTCATAGGGTTTTGTAGAGAGCGTTAACCACTCCTGTTACTTTGAAAACTGGTCGGCAACAATAAGAACCTGAAAATAGCTCTAAACTTGCGGACAGTGCCGCAATTTGGGGTGATGCTAAGGGTGCCAGGCGCCAGGGCCCATGAGGCAATGGCCCCAAAATTCACCAATTGGGTCCAAAAATAGGACAAAAATTCAATTCGAACCCACTAATTGGGCTAACCACGTGTAAAACCTATTTTGTAACGCGGGTTATCGCAGAAAATAGTTACAACCTACCTTTCTACATTTGGTGACCCAGAACGAGAGATGGAACGATTCTAGGTAAAAATACCCGTGGAAAAAATACCCCGGAAAAAATATCCCGGAAAAAAATACCCCTGGAAAAAATACCCCTGGAAAAAATACCCCCGGAAAAAATACCCCTGGAAAAAATACCCCCGGAAAAAATACCCCTGGAAAAAATACCCCCGGAAAAAATACCCCCATTAAATACTTAAAGATATTTAAATGTGAATTAAAGTAGACTGAATTCAGTGGCAGATTCAAGGCAAAAGGTTTGTGGTGCAAGCCTCAATGCCCCTCCTTTTCTTCCATAAAATTCTGAGAACCTTTTATTTTGCTCTTCTTTATTGTGTTTTATGGGTGCACGGAAAAAAAAAGTTGATGAAAAAAAAACCGAGGAAGTGGTGAAGAGAAAAACTTGCCCTCAGTAAGATAAAATTCGTGAAATCACGATGTTTCCGCCAAAACTGAAATAGAAGGTGGTGGTGGGATATTATGTTTTCCCGAATCTTTTTTTTTAATGTCTATAATCGATCAAATTCATTATTTCACCCCCTTCTTCCCGAGTTACGGGATTTGTAGATAATTTATGATTCTCGACGTGGGGCGCCCCCCCCCTCTATTTCAGTTTTGGTGGAAACTTCGTGATTTCACGAATTTTCTCTTACCGAGGACAACTTTTTCTCCTCACCACTTCTCCTACTTTTTCCATCAACTTTTTTTCCAAGGTTTTTTTCCCGTGCACCCATAAAACACAACAGAGAAAAGCCAAATAAAAAGGTTATCTGAATTTTATGGAAGAAAAGGGGGGCATTGAGGCCTTTTGCCTTGAATCCGCCACTGATTTCAGTCTACTTTAATACACATTAAAAAATTTTTTTGACTGTATGTATCCTGGGGGTATTTTTTCCAGGGGTATTTTTTCCGGGGGTATTTTTTCCTGGGGTATTTTTTCCGGGGGTATTTTTTCCGGGGGTATTTTTTCCGAGGGTATTTTTTCCAGGGGTATTGTTTCCAAGGGGTATTGTTTCCAAGGGGTATTTTTTCCGGGGGTATTTTTTCCAGGGGTATTATTTCCGGGATATTTTTTCCAGGGATATTTTGTCCGGGAGTATTTATTTCCAGGGGTATTTATTTCCAGGGGTAGTTTTTCCAGGGGTAGTTTTTCCAGGGGCATTTTTTCCGGGATATTTTTTCCGGGATTATTTTTTCCAGGGGTATTTATTTCCAGGGGTATTTATTTCCAGGGGTATTTTTTCCAGGGGTATTTTTTCCAGGGGTATTTTTTCCGGGATATTTTTTCCGGGATATTTTTTCCTGGGTATTTTTTCCAGGGGTATTTTTTCCGGGATATTTTTTCTGGGATATTTTTTCCGGGGTATTTATTTCCGGGGGTATTTATTTCCAGGGGTATTTATTTCCAGGGGTATTTTTTCCAGGGGTATTTTTTCCTGGGTATTTTTTCCAGGGGTATTTTTACCTAGATTAGTTCCATCTCTCGTTCTGAGTCACCAAATGACCAAATGGTTGTAACTATTTTCTGCGATAACCCACGTTACAAAATAGGTTTTACACGTGGTTAGCCTAATTAGTGGGTTCGAAAAATATCACTCGTGTTACGATTATTCCAGGGATGCGGCTTGAGAGATCGTTGAACGAGCATGAAGCGTGGAAAGCTTGAAGCTTGAAGCCTCTTTAAGACAAAGGCGACAAAGCCGACTGGAGTAGAAATCGCGTGTCTCGCTTCCTGGCTCAACGCCAGTTCAAACGCTTGCCGGAAAGTTGACCTGGCACCAGGAAACGAAGCCTACGGCTTCACCTCCAGACGACGTTGTGACAAGAGATGGAGTGTGATGCGACAGATACAGCATGTACACTAAGTAAACATTTATGAGCTTCTAGTATAGTCCCTAACATGCTCAGAAATATTAGGTATACCAGCGTTTTATTATACAAATTCATTTTTTTAAGCTAAGTTCTTTCTATGCTTCTGAAATTATAAATTTAAATCGAATTAATAACATAATGTAGCTTTTTGCAAACGACTATAAACGACCCAAACCCCAGCTGTCCAGGGTGCTAAATATGTGTGAATATTCCTATTACTTAATTTAAAATGAATTAAAACTATAACTGATGCAGATTTAATAGACTTTTTTTCCGGAAATGAACAGATGGGCTAGTTTATGCGCCTTATCTAAGTTATATTCGTGTTTATAAGTAAAAATAAAGTAAAAAAAAAATATTTCTTCCCACAACACATGCTGGCTTCGACTAAGCTAGTATGTAGGCTATGAAGTCCACCACCGAATAAACGTAGAAAAGTTATGAATTTTATTGACAGTGTGTTTACCAGTAATACTCAGTGTTGGTAGTTTTGAGACAAAAGTGAACGATGTTTTATCCATCTGTCCCAAAATGGCACCTTTAATTTCAAGCGCATAAACAGTTTCATTTTCTCGTGGACTCCAGTCATGTGTTTTACCATTAGGTCGTCTGAGGTCTACTGGATTGGGCATTAGTTCCGTATACATTACCACTCCTTTCTTAACACCTTGCAATGAAACGTGCTTCAGGACGAGTAAATTCATATAATATGTAATTTGTGACATTGCTTTATTCGTGGATAATCCCTGGTAATTGTTTCGAAAGCCGCAAGAATCCGAATAGATTTTCGCGCCACTTAACTTATGTGTTTACCTAAAATGGCTGCATTTCAGTTTCCAGCACCATTCTGGTATAAATGATCCTCCACCTAGTGGACAATGACAATGGTGAATTAAGCCAAACAATTACTAAATTGTATTTTTAAATCGAGATTATTACAAAAGGATCTTTTTGTGTGTCATGTTATTAACTACGTTTTTTTTTTAGTTCGGTTAATTGTGTATGCTACCATGTTTTAAATGTACATGCAGTACACCTTTGGGCCAAAAAAATGATCGTTTTCGTTACACTGTGGCTTTAAACAATGCGATTCAACAATGCACTAGCTATTTGCATTGGCAGCAGTGTTTCATCAATAGAATAGAATAGAATTGTTTATTGAGCCGTGGCCCTAAGCCGAACGCCCACTACAAATACAACATAACACCATACAACACCGTACCATACCATAACAACCACCGGCATTTAACACCAATACAATAGAACGTAGAACTGACTCCCCCCCCCCCCCCGAAATGTCAACCGTCCTCCCTTATACCACAATGAACCCACTATAGAGCAGTGACACGACGTAGTATTATTGTATATAACTCTATGCTGGAGCCTTAATGGGTTAGCTGCAAGGGGCACTGCAGAGAGAAACAAAATGGCGTCATACTGAAGCCGATGCTGTGACAGTGATTTCTTAGACCTAAAACGCGCGATTTTTGTTGTTGGAGAAAACAACGTTATTTTAAGCCTAAGAAACCGCTCCTCCGTTGTTTTTCCCTCCATTTTTATGTAGTGCACCTTGTAGTTATGCACTCCAAAACCCACAGTGGTGCCAATATGGCGGCAAATGTCACTGCTCTATACTGCCGTCGTACTTCACTAGAAGCGACTTTCAACAAGGGGAATTTCTTCCGCTTTCAGTGACGCCTGTTCGTATTTACAACAATAAAAAAGATTGTATTGTTGACGGGCCACTTGAAGGGGCGTACAACCATGGGTCAGGGCGTCTGAGATTAAATTGAATTGAATTGAACCTCCATACAATGCAATCACTTTTTATGCCCAAAGGTGTAATGTAATAGCGGCTGTTGCTGAACTCTTGCTCATGAAAGCAGTTACACCACTGTTGGCAGCGTTGTTTTGACAAGGATCTTTGGAACTTATTTCTTACTTCCGCAATGGTCGTCCAACGGGAAAACGAAAACGAAGCAAGCAGTCTGCATTAAAGACTGGCCCTGTGAGGGTACACAAAACACTAGCCTGAGAAAGAAAGAAAAGACAACTGCCCCGACTGGGACTCGAACCCAGGACTTCCCGTTTACCAGCCAGGCGCTCTAACCACTGCGCTACCGGGGTGGGCAGTGGCTACAGGCTTCAGCCGAGCTAAGAAGCTGTTCAATCTTTCACAGTGGTGACCTAGAGATCACAAACATACATACAAGAAGGGAAAGCAACTTTGCTTCTTGGCCTCCACACTAGAAGCATTGTTTACTACTTGCATTATTTCTAGTGTGGAGGCCAAAAAGCAAAGTTGCTTTCCCTCCTTGTATGTATGTTTGTGATCTCTAGGTCACCACTGTGAAAGATTGAACACCTACTTAGCTCGGTTGGAGCCTGTAGCCAGTACCCGCTCCAGTAGCGCAGTGGTTAGAGCGCCCAGCTAGTAAACGGGAAGTCCTGGGTTCGAATCCCAGTCGGGGCAGTTGTATTTTCTTTCTTTCTCAGATTAGTGTATTGTGTACCCTCACAAGGCCAGTCTTTAATGCAGACTGCTTGCTTCGTTCACCCTTTACCTAGTGATTTCTTTCTTTATTTAGGGAAAACGAAAGTAGAAAGTAAAATATGCATTTAACCTTAACTCCGACGAGTTTAAAGTCGTTTTAAGTCGTGATAACTGTAATATACACCACGGAGGTAGCAATAAGTGAACACCACAGTCTCCCCCCCCCCCTTAATCAAGAAGTGCATGTATACCCAAATTTGCAACAATCGAAATATTGCTTTAATAATGCTAGCTCTTAGAGCCGACGTGAAGTGTTTCAACGTTGGTTCAGTAACAATCACTGCATGCACGACCGTTGTTGGGTTTATTGCGCTTGGTATAAAAACGGAGAAACGGGCAATTGAGCGTCCTCCATTGGAAAAAGACATTTACTTCCATAACAAAACAAATCAGCACGGATTAAAATGGAGGGGGAGCAGGGATGAGGATATTCAGACTACTCAATAGGGGAATCAGGGTCGGGGACGGGGGAGGCAGTGCGGGACGGGAAAGGGGTTACGGGGAGGGGCATTGGAAAAATCAGACCATACAACTGGGTAGGCCGCAGGGGAGTTCGGAGGAGGAAGCAGGGGGCAGTCGGAACCCTTTTCATTCCATACTGCCCACTACAGTATTTCGCTCAGTTATGCGGGAACAGGCTAGACCGGCGTATGTTATGCCGGGGGTACAGCTAGTAACTATAATTAGTATTGCCTTGTCAACAATTTATTATATAACCTAACCTATCAAATTCATAACATCTACAATTCGAAACAACAACTATTCAGAAAAAGGCTTCTTAACTCAATAGGCTTCAAAACGTTATCCCACGAATATGCCGAAATCTGCGTTTCCGCATTGTGCAGACCAGCAACGAAACGATCTCTTAATTCATCAGTTAAAGAAGTGCCATATTCACAATGTACTTCCGGTGCTTTAATTTGCTTATACGTAGCATTTGATTCAGCTGTCGCTTGATCGTACTTACTGACTGCGACGCATTCGCTAAAGAAACTTGGTTTGTGGCGACGTTAACCATCAAAAGCTTGAATTTCTGATCTTACGTTTTATTTACTGCTTGAATTTTTGATCTTACGTTTTATTCATCTTACGTTTTATTTACTGGTGCTGATGGAGCGCACATATTATGTAAAAGAGCACACTTTTATTTACCAATACAAACTTGCTCTTTAAATTTAAAATTGCTCTGTGTCAGCACATCAATGATTCGAAAATGCAGATAAGTACGTTCAAAGTAAATTAACCAGTTCTCAAAGGCTATGTCACATTCTTTTTGTAGACTCTAATTACAGCCCCGGCAGCACCTGCTGTAGCCCCTCCCCCTCTGCTGCTTATCAGATTGACTGGTGGGTTAGAGATTATTTCGACTGTAGCACCAAAATTAGTGTCGAAACTTAAATTTTTACTCACAGTAGACCAACTAGAATAACTAGCTTACAATATTGGTTTCTCAACTGAGCTCTTCACAGATAGTTCAAAGTCTTTTTCATCGCTCTCCCGTATGAGAATGGAAAATGATTACTAGGCTCATGTGTAAAACTCATGGTGGAAACTCGTGTGTAAAAGGCAAAACCATACAAAGCTTTGAAACCAACAATTTGCAAGTTCACAAAGTTTTCCTTAAGTAAGGGCATAACGTTTTAACACTTTGAAACTCATATAAGTTTTAAACCAGCTGGGTTACTTAAAAATGATTATGCTAGGATCAGTTGTTAAAATTAGTCTATTTCCCTAAAATCCAGGATTTTCAGGGAAAAAAATGGAGCATCGAACTAAAGTAAGATGTATACCCATCTGAATTTAGCGTATACCCCTAAATCTTAATAGGATTGGATGGCAAATGAACTAACGATTGTAGACGATAACAGCATAATCTTTTAAATAATACGGTTAGTCTTCACTGTGTGAACAAAATTCAAAGTTAAGCTAACCTACTGCACTGCAAGATTTAAACCACTGTAAAGTTTCAAAGAGAGCAGAGGAGGCTACAATTTTTAAAAGCATTTAAGGAACTTTAAGCTAGCCTACTTCGGGTTTTCCCACAAAGACACAACTGCATACCAATGCCTAAACAAACCAAAAAACAAAGACATTAATATGACAGACACAATTCACAATAAAACTATTAGACTAAACCTAAACCTTTAACAACTGGACGCATTATCCGCCACATATGATACTAGCATCAGTGCGTGATGCGACTTCCAAGCTATGAGGCTTTAAATTTCTTCACCCCAAGCCGGCAATGCCAGGCCAAGAGCAAGCAAGTACCTTTTGGGCTCAACATGCTTAGGTTTGCTGCACTCACAATGCTGGACTAGTTAATGATTCCTCAACAAACGCTGTGACACGAGGCCAAGGCACCCTGCGATCCGTCTACCTGGCTGCTCCCTGGTGCAGGACCTTCTGGAATATTCCAAGTTAATTGATTTAATTTAGAATAATTTAGTCATAAGAGGTGCCCAGAACTTTTGCAACCAGGTGTATCACCACTTTTCATAAGTTTACGTTTAAAGTTCACAGGTTAACTTTTACGTTGAACATCTTACACATTTTAGACATTTCAAGTTTAAATATACTTTAACGTACAGAGGGGAGCAGAAAGTTTGGTCTGATAACAAAGGTTTCAAAGGGTTTTAGCGAGCGTTGGTCATCTGCCCGACGAAGCTCTGATAAGTGATCAAACACAACAAATAAGATTTGTGCTATTGTTATGTTTATTGCATAGCAATACCTTAATTCTTAATGGTTGCATTTGGTTATGGTTAGCAGACCAAGCTTTTTGCTCCCCACTGGACATCGCCGCTGTGCGAGTGGTAAGACCATGCCTAAGCTTGCCAGCCAAGCAACAGTAAGCTTTAGGCATGTTGTTGTTTAAGCGATTGTGCATCGTGCAACCAGTATGCTGCATACCCTTTTATTAGTAGGCATGATTAGCAAGGAAGATGCCACTGTCGGAAAGGGGTATTATACAGATGATGATGCCCAGAACACCACCAACACAAGCCGTTAACGTCAGTGGTCAACAGTTATGATGAGTGGCTAGCTTATGGCTAGAAACACTCACATCCACTGCAACAACTTCATCCATAGGCCTTTGTACATGGTCTTGCTATGTAGGTCATTTTTATCACTCCAATGGCATAGCGGCAGGTATCGTGGTTTACTAGCTGCCCATCAGATTTGCTTAACTCGGTCGATTCTTTTGCACAATTGATAAGGAAACTTCTGCCTTTTCTGTCAATTTCTGCTGTACTGGCTTTATTGCCCTTCCTAACCCTACGTATCAGTCCTCCTTCTTGTAACCATATGTGGCCATCCTATTCGCGATTTCGTCATCATGCGCTAAAAGATATTCCTCCTGTCTCACAGCAGCATCTTCATAAGAGGATTGATGTCCACCGTATTCTTCAGGCAGACATTCTTGGTTAATGTGTTTATACAGCGATTGTAGATTGTGGCCATGGAAGTGAAACTGAAATATGGAAATGCGATTAATGAAGCAAGCGATAAAAAATATTAATCGGAAATAGTTTAGTGAAACGTGCTTCTGCTGTTTTCTCATCACTATACCATCACCCCATCACTATTTTTGTGTGTTACTATTGCTAAAACATTACTAATTGCTGTAATAAGTCAAATCGAACAAATCTATACGAGAGTAAGCTTAGATGGTACATCAATACAGTGTTTACCATCGTCCACCAACTTGCAATGTTCGAAGTATGGTTGCTGCTATCGTCAGAGAGGCCAAATATTATCAATCTTTTATGATGGATGAAATTGCTTAAACAAACTTTCTTTTCGAAATAAGGCAACAATCACTAAAACACTTGCTTAATAATTAGGAACGGGCTGAATATTGTAATCGGTAGATAAATAGGATGTCAGCAGGGATTCTCGTGCTGAGATACAGCAATGGGTCGATGCTGTACGTCTCGATATTGTTTCATCTCAGCACTCCAGGTAAATAATTCGAATGAATCAATCAATCGGACAGAGGGTGATATCGTATAATTATAGTATCCCCGGCCTATCTTGAGTTCTCCGCAGAACGAACACTGATAATCGATTGTACGTTTTCAGTAGCAGAGTGCCTTGTTGATATCCAAGATGGTTACAAAAACAACGGCGGCCATCGATGAAAGCCATCCCCTCCAGGAAGACGAAGCCGCTCACAAAATACTTGCAGGACTCAAGATACACCGCGCACACAATAAGATGAGAGTTTCTACTGTTACGTGACTGACTAAAGGAATTTTGCAATACCGATGAACAAAGACTTAGCACGAGGCAAGAACAATATCTACTGTAAATAAGCGAATCAACTGGTTTTACAAAGTCGAAGAAGAGCCGCTAGCAGCAAATTATTTCACACAAATTTAACTCCACCACGTCCAACACACAACCATAAAATAACACAAGATTGTGTAAACACACATTTATATTATATATTTCTTATAACACTGTGTTTTTTTTAATGTAGAATTATACGAATTAGCTTCGCACTAACTTGCCTGGTAAAACTGTCAAGACCAGCATAACAGCATGCTTACTTTTTTTTATTACTTCCAGATTTCACCAAAATCCACCACGAAGCCATGACTCGTATGTGGTGTACATTAGTATGCTTGACAACAATTTCAAAGAATTTGAAAAACACTCAAAAAAAATTTCAGCAATTTCAACAAATTTGAATAAAAAAAACCCAAAAAACTCAAAAACCTCAGTACAAGAATTTCAAACCTACAAATATAAATTTTTAACATTTTTTTATATTTCAGATCAGACTGCTGGACCAGTCTCCTGCTGTAAACGGGACGAGCACTTCCATTGTTCCAAGAAACAGCGATACCAGTACGGATTATTGCCGAGCGCCAGTTTTGCTTTCTATTGTTGCAAGCGCGTGAACATGGCAGCAGAGGTTTGTCTATTTATTTTTGAGCGATCAGTACACTCATTGGAAAATTGGCTCGTACCAGCTAATATTGATTCTGCAGATGTTCAGGGTCACAAAATTAAATGCAACAAGGAAGACCGGTAAGGACCATTAAAAATCATCAGAATCTGTACGGAATTAACAAAGACTACAATGAAAAAGACAATTAAGTGGGTACAACAATACCTAAATACGTTAATCAACTAGCTTTAGAAGGCTAACAATTTACAAGCTCATGGACAACAATGAGAACCACATGGTGGTAGGATAAATCCGACATCGCATGAAATCTCGTGTTCCCTGCCAATAATGCACTTGTGGCTGTCCCACTCATTTTCTGTATCATTAGATGCCTATTTCGAATAGCCATAGGGATGAATAAAATTAATCGTTTTTTTTCCCCTAATGATTAGTACTTACCAGTGCTGCTGCTGCCTTATTCATAAATGGTTTCATTACCATAAAAACCATATGAAAAACGGCAGGGTTAAATATGCAGTGGATTGCTTTGATGTGTAGTGGGAAAACATCCTAAGATAGTAAAAATATAAACAGGCAGTTAGGAAACTTAAAACCATGGTAGGTGGAGACACGCATTATACAAATAGAAATATACTATTGCCATTTAAAAGCTACTACAAATAGAATTTAAATTTACTACAACAAAACGGATGCAAGAGAAACATTTCTACATTAAGTTCATTTATTTTAAAAATATATTCCAATAATATACGTTATTTGTGTATGCCTATTAAGTCTAAATAATGAAAAAATTTCGACGAACTTCAAAGAAGCCGAAATTTAAAATATATTCTTTTTTCACTACGAAACTCTAATTTCGTGGCATATTAATTTTATCATCATCATGTTTCGAACAACATGCTGTACCTCTTCCGGCCTGATGGTGCTACGTTTCTCATATAAAACCTTATCAAGGCTTTAAAACCTGTAGTAAACGTATGTTTTTTTGGCCTCTTTTTATGGCTGCACAGTACCCTTTCACATGTCTCATTGCGTGTTGAACTTTAAAGTTTAATTGGTCCTTTTAAAACTGATCCTTGAAGCTTAATTCAGAGCTATGTTGTCATTCGGCATGAGGTAAGTTCTGAAGACAAAAAATGGCTTCAAATACACATTTTTCAGAAGATTTGTATATGTACAGTATAATGCGTGAATATAGCCCGTGTATGCGGACACTTTTCGTCAACGATACCTTGGTGCACTATTGCGCCTGAAGCTAACTATTGTCTGTGCAGCGTATCTTGAGTCCTGGAAGTATTTTATGAGCAGCTACTTCTTTCTGGAGGGGGCGGCTTTAATCGACGGCCGCCATTGTTTTTGTAACCATCTTGGATATCAACAAGGCACTCTGCTGCCAAAAAAGTACAATCGATTATCTCTGTTCGTTCTGCGGCGAACTCAAGATAGGCCGTGCACACTTTAATAGTCGTTTATTCAAACCGGTTCAATTTTGGATTTTAACTAAAATTTAGAAGCAGAAAGAATCCAGTAATAGAAGGGAATTACTTTGGCGATATTCGAACCAGGAATCCTTCATTCATGCCAGGAACGAAAGAATGTCCAGAATAAAACAATACATATATTCAATAGTACTTACGGAGAGGGGTATTTTCGATCACTAGTCTAACCTGGCAGGTCTTCACTGTCTTTTCCGAGGTCCCATTTCCCATTACCAGTTAGGTCAGCTAACTTCAGACAGGGGAATAAGTTTAGCCTACTTTAGTTATGTGTGTTACGAATTAAGCTGACTGTGAAACACGTTCATTAGCCCTATTTACGTTAGGGCAAGGATTTAAAGTTTAAAGGAATCATAATAAACCCCCAGAAGGGTTAAGAGAACCAATAAGTGTTCGCTATATAAAATAGTTATATCGGTGTGAAATCCAAAATGGTGACCAGGAAGTATGCTGTCTGTTCACAAGAACACTCCAGCTTGATTGGCATCCACCAAGGCATCTGTTGATGGATGATTAGGGTTGCAAGGAAACATTTGGGGGCATCCATTTTTCCTCTCATATCACTACTTTATATGGCGAAAACTTGATGGGTCCCTTTACCCTTATGGGGTTTTTATATGATGTTAAAATTGTTGGCACTATTGGGGTTTGGTTTCGTTTAAATATTATTAGTTGTAAGCTCCTTATGAAATAGTAACTAATGCAAATTTGTTGTTGACAAGATGCACAAAAATCTTGACTTGGAACGTGTTTTTGATCAATATGTTACAATTCCATACCCATAACAAGAAACAAATTGCTTTGAAACAAACTGTCTTGTCCTAACTGTTACTGACGTGTTACATCATCAATCATATTTCTCAATCAATTATATTATAATATCCCCGATAATCTTAACGTAATACTTAACCAAAAACGGAATCCAACACAACAGAATTCAACAAAGCCAACTAGCATCACAATATTGCTCGAGTCCTCATAAAACTTACCTACTTCACGCGTCCGACAGCCACAACCCCAAGAAACATAGGGGAAAACTACAAGAATCAACCGGCAAGTCAAAAATTGTTCCCACCCCTAACCTATTCACCTTTCACCTCTGGCTAACTCTACCAATATCGCCAGCATTCCATGATCCTAGACGAAAGGACAAATGCAACATTTAATGAAGAGCGTTACTACCATCAGCGACCAGATCCCACCAGTACCCTCTTCTAATATCAAGAAGGGATTGAAGGAACACATGTACACTTCCACTGCTTTTACTTTCATGAGAAGTGTAGACAGCTGATATTTTGCTTTTTTCTGTTGACTGTGTTGCCTCACACCACTGATGTATTCACGACATTGTGCTCTGATCTATTCTGTAGCAATTCACGGCTTGACTAAAACTGACTAGGGGCTGCTCGTATGCCTGGTCATTTAACTGCTACAATTCAGACTTACTCATCGACATCTCAACGGAATCGTCTACTGATTCTGTTAGTAAAAGAATCACTCTCCGTTTATAGTGGGAGAACTTCCATAGACACCTCCACTGGAATGACACTTCTCTGCAGTTCTGCTATGAATTGATCATCTTTCCTCGACTGATCTACCACCCTCGACTGCTCTTCCACCCTCGACCGCTCACCCACCCTCAATCGCTCTTCCACCTTTGGCTAACAGGGCTCACGGGTTGGCCATATCTTTCTCCCCATTTGAATGGTTACCTCCCGGCAACACCTGATTCCTAACCGTCAAAAAAATTGTTTTCATTAGCATGGCATGGGCGCATAGCATAGGATAGTGCATAGTATAGCATAGTGCATAGCATGGGTGCTGCAGCACTCTCAATACATTACTCGTGCACAGAACCTTCGAACATGTCTACAGTATCCAAACGTACGCAATAATGAGACCAATCCACAATATTGCAAATAGTGCTGGAATCCACGAACATGAATCAATTGTGGCATATCCTTTACGGGGATACCATTCCAAGCACAACTGAGACTTCTTCAAGCACGACTGAACTTTCCTGACAACTAAGCGTGAACCCCCAGCTACTTTGGAACTCTTTCTGTCGACCATCTTGACTACCCCGTAATTGATCAAAAAAGAAGCCCCATAACTCTCCTGTATCTCAAATGGCAACCAGTTCACTTGACAAGGGTCGTTCTTGTATTCGGTCCTTTACTACGTTTGATCTAGCCTCCAGAAAGATCTAGGCTTCAACGTTCCCCAGCACATAATTTCGTAAATGTTGTTTACATATAACAGGCACAAAGCTACCAACGTTGGTGAAAAGACCTCCTGCTAAGAGTCCCGAGAATGTTCTCTTAGATACGGCATCACAGGTAACGAGTGGCAATCGCTGATAATTCCATGTCCAGGCCATATAACCCTTCTAGTAAAAATGATTCAGCCACTCCAAATCTTGCACTACTTCTCTTTAATTCTTGTTACTTGCACTACTTCTCTTTAATTCTTGTTACTTCCACAATTTCCACTTGCACATATTTTTTATCCTTTTGGAATTTCCCAGCCAATGGCCTTTGTTTATTCCTGTAATCAACCGTAGCAATATTTGAAGCACCTGTTGGAGTCGGACGTGAACTGAATTGAAATGGGGTTAGGGTGGCTGAACACATAGAACGACTGTCTTATAACCCAAAGGTCTCCAGTTCAGTCCTAGTCTCGTGCATTTGGGAAGAGAAGCGCTCTAGAAATCTTCTCGTGCTCGTATCGATTGTAGCATGTAAAAGATTTTAAGAATTTCCTAGCAAAATTGTCCCTCTCCGTTTCGAGACATCGTTAGCAGTTGATTTATTTTCACATAGATGACGGCAAAATTAATTACCTGAAATATGTCCACTAACTTTCTGAGGGTAGAAGGTGTCCCATGTAACGCTTGAGTCAAGTGGAAGTGTTTCAAATCAATAATCACCACTACACCATTGACTTGAGCCTCCTCTGATTCAATTGCACTCTCCATAATCATAGTAATTATGGTAGTTTGGTCATCAGCTTTGCTAATCTTCGGATTCCAGCGGCCTGCAGAAATCAAAACGCAGTATTGTATAGTATAATTAAAATACTGCGTGATACAAGACATGATAAAACCATTGAGGCACTAGGCATTAAACGATAAGAAATTAATGGTATCGTATATTTTGGACCTAATGGATGACATTGGCTTCATTTTTAAAAAGAATTTTAAAACTTGAGCAAAAACAGTCGAAGCCTGTCTCACCAAATGGTAGCACATGATGTAGTATGGAGAATGCAGCAAGGAATGCTGGGAGTGGAGGCCATGGGAAAATCAAACAGGAGTGAAAGATATAACGGTGATTATCGATGTATTACATTTTAAATTATTCGTAGAGCTACACCGAAGAGATAGACCATTAGGCCTTATTTCAGGATGAAACCAAAATGAAATGTTCGTTGTTTAAAAAGCATGGCTTGCAATTCTTTGTGTGAAATGTGGGACTTTTCGGAAGGGGGGTTTGAGATCGGTGTGATCAGGGGGGCATGAGTAAGTGTGACAAAGTGTGTTAAGGGAGAGGGAGGGCTCAAAACTGACCAAAACTAGCGTGACGTAATTTATGAATGGTCCCGTAGATCGAAAAAAGAACCTACGATGTTCGGAGAACGGACTTCTGTTGGCGTTGAAAAATGAAACCAGCCGTAAGCTTCGAAGTGTCAGGTACCTATTCTTAGCATTTAATGCGTGCTGCCTCAATGCTTTTGTCTTATTACAAAACGTGTTACTTATGTTGGTTTGTTATTTATTATTATTATTATTATTATTATTATTATTATTATTAATCGTAAATAAATTATTAAATAAATTATTATTATTATTATTATTATTATTATTATTATTAGAGATCAGTGGTCGACTGAGAAATACACTGCCAAATTGTTCAACAAAAACGGTCAAAAATAAGCAAGAAAACGTGCAAAATAAGCCAGATGAACTAGACAGTTAAATGGAAGAAGCTATGGTGAGTGAGTACAGACAAACCGCATGAAAATTGGCCATTTTAAATTGTGAATCGACGAGATGGAAGGAAGCGAAAAAGTGATTGCAAAAATGACGTCACACAATCGTACAGATTACGTCAGGCAAGTGAAAACAAAAATCGTAAGTGACATCACAATGAGTTTGATAAATTAAAATTACTTCTAGATACCAAGACTGCGAAAATGTGATAAAAACAAATGAAGGTGATTTTTTTAATAAATTGTACACAATGCAAAGGGAAACATCACCACAAATGCGCAGGTCTAGCAGCCTCAACAATAAAACCAATGGGAAAGAAGATTAAAAAATGGAAATGTAAACGATGTACGGGAGGACGAACGTTATCAAACAATACGGGAGAGGAAGTAAGTTCAGAAAAAAGCTCAGAAGAAAGTAGTGAAGAAGAAGAAGATGAGGACAAAACTAAAACCAACGAAACTAAAGAAGAAAAAACGAAAAGAAAGGAAGAAAGAGATATGGCAATCGAAAGAATAGAACAAACTTTGAAAGATTTGAAAAAAGACAACGAAAAAATCCTTGAAGGAATGAAGTTCATAGAACAGACATACGAAGAAATGAAGAATGATAACAAAGAACTGAAACGAGAAAACAAGGAGCTATCAAAAAGACTGATAAAGTGGAAGAATATATACAAGGGTTGAAAAAAGAAGAAAAAGAAACCACAACCGAAATCAAAGCATCTCTGAAAGAAATTAAACAAAATCAGAATGAAGCAGAGCAATATTCAAGAAACAAAAATATTGAAATCTATGGTGTGTACAACATAAAAAATGAAAACATACTAAACACAGTATATGCATTAGTGGACGCACTACAAATCAATAACATTGAAGATTGGCACATTGATAAGGTGCACCAGACTCCCAACAAAAAAAAAAGGATAAACCAGAAACAATATTGATACAATTCAAGTGCAGGGAATATCGAGATGTGTGGCTGAAAAGAAAAAAAGGTGACATAACAAACAAAGATATTGATGAAAGAGGAAGCGACAACAAATCTATGTCAATGAACACGTGACTCCATTCTATAAAAGCTTAATCTGGAAAACAAAACAAGAGGTGAAACAATACTTCAAATTTGTGTGGTTCAGAGAAGGGAAAGTGCAACTAAGAAAAAATGAAAAGGAAAAACAGGTGTACACGATAAAAAGTGAAGATGACTTGGTTAACCTTAAAGCAAAAATACTAGCAGAAGAAAGTGCAGCAAACACAAATGGAGCAGGAAACTGAACACAACAATGACGTGTACAGTAATTTTAAATCTTTCAAAGATAATAGGAAAGAATGTTATGGTGGTAATGCTATAAACTGTATCCATGTGAACATTAGATGGTGTAGGGAAAACTGGGAAAAACTTTTAATTGACATTGATGCAAGTAAAGTAACATGGGATATAATAGCAGTAACAGAAGTTAATATAAAAGTGCATGAACCAATTAACTACAATTTAACTGGATATGACAGATATGAGGTGTGTAAAAAAACCCAAAAGGAGGTGGTATAATGGAATTTGCCAAAACTAAGAACAATAAGACAATTTTACGCAATACCATAAAAATAGAAGAAAATTAAGCTATTGACATTCTACTTGAAAATAACTACAAAAAATACAACTTTATTATTAGTTACAGGAAACCATCATCAAAAAGAAATGAATTTACGAGTGAGTTAAAAAAGTTGCTGAAACTCAAAGAAAAACTAAAATGTGAAAATAAAATTTTTATTGGTGGTTTTAATCTTAACACATTGGTAGAAACACAAAATGAAAGTGAAAAAGATTATATACATAGGTTTGAAAATCTTATAGCCTACTATGGTTACAACCAACAAATCGAAACTGCAACAAGAGAAGAAATAAGAAATAACAAATTAACCAAATCATGTTTAGACCTAATCTTTACTAAAGTAGATAAGTTGGACTTGGAGATGTTAATTTATATTGCAGCTCAAACAAGTTTTTATTTAAACTTTGAGCCTTGTATACAATAAAAATTTATTATTATTATTATTATTATTATTATTATTATTATTATTATTGCTTTTCCTAATTTTGTTTAGTTTTGTACTTTTAATTTGTTTACTTTTGCACATAAATTTTTACATTGTTTTGTCATTCTGTAATTTAAATTTTCACCCTGTTGAATAAAATAAATCAACTATCTTTAATAAACAAGTACGCGTCAATAAAATTACACTATACTGTATAGGGCTATAATTCAGTTCTAAGAATTACTGTTAATCAGCCAAGGCAGACATGATGCAATAATTTTTACTAAGTTGTCTTTCTATTATATACGATATTCCAGAATTCTGAAATGAGTCCATTCAGAAAGAAGTCCGGTTGTTGCCACATGTTTTAGTTGAAGCACGTTAATATCTATTTAATTTCCTAGAATACAATTTTTATCAAGAGCTGGTCAAAATTCCACTTAAAAACAATACAAATATTAAAAACTTAATAGCTATGAAAGAATTTCAGGTATACATATATATATATATGTGTTCACTTGCACACGTAAAATGCAGTGATAGGTCAGAGGCATCAAAAAGGCTGTGTATTAGTGGATAGCTATCGGTATCTCGACTCAAGTTAAGAATATCATCAACAAATTGACCAAAATAACGTATCATGATCATTCGGAGAGGTATTACTTACTACTCGATCAAGCCAAGTTTCAAACAATATCTGTTAAGTAGCAGGAAATGAACACCCGTGCGTGAACATCTGTACTCTGAACCGCATCTGTAGTCAGGTCCACATTCAAAGGAGGGAGGTGCTGCAGTCCCACACTCTGCTAAACCTATCCGGCCCAAAATAAAAATCCTGGCGCCTGTAGGTGCGAAGTGCTGTAGCAGTAATTCACACCCTAACTGTCAGGTCTATGAAGGAGGATCATGCAGCCTCAGACTCTCCAAATGCCATCCAGCCCTAGATACAACTCCTGGCCCCTCTAGGTACGATATGCTGAACTAATAATTATTCTCCCCCTAACATGTCTATGAAGGTGGATCCTGCAGTCCCAAGCACTACTACCCTATCCAGCCCTTGATAAAAGTCCTAGTGCCTCTAGATGCGATATGCTGAACTAGCAATTATCGTCCTAACAGGTCTATGAAAGAGGGTCCTGCAGCCCCAAACTGTCAAAACCTTATCCAGTCATAGATAAAACCCCTGGTACATCTAGCTGAGATATGCTGAACTGGTACTGTATTTCTCGCCCTAACAGGTCTATGTAGAAGGGTCGTGCAGTTCCAGACTCTCCTAACCGTATCCAGCCAAAGATAAAACTCCTGGCCCCTCTAGGTGCGTCATGCTGAACTAGTAATTCTCGCCCTACCATGTCTATGAAGGTGGATTCTGCAGTCCCGGGCTCTCCTAACCCTATCCAGCCCTTGATAAAACTCCTGGTGCCTCTAGATGTGATATGATGAACTAGTAATTATCGTCCTAACAGGTCTATGAAAGAGGGTCCTGCGGCCCAAACTATCCAAATCGTATCCAGCCCTAGCTAAAACTCCTGGTGCCTCTAGGCACGAGATGCTGAACTAGTAATTCTCACCCTAGCAGGTCTATTAAATAGGGTCCTGCAGCCCGAAACTCTCCAAACCCTATCCAGCCCTAGATTAAATTTCTGGTGCCTTAGGTACGAAATGCTGAACTAGTAATTCTCACCCTAACAGTTCTATGATGGAGAGTCGTGCGTTCCAGGTTCTCCTAATCCTATCCAGTCCTAGATAAAAAAAAAAAAAACCTGGAACATCTAGTTACGATACGTTGAACTAGTATTTCTCGCCCTAACAAGTCTGTGAAGGAGGGTCGTGCAGTTCTAGAGTGTCCTAACCGTATCCAGCCCAAGGTAGAACTCCTGGTGCCTCTAGGAGTGATATGCTGAACAAGTAATCCTCGCCCTAACATGAAAGAGGGTCCTGTAGTCCCAGGCTCTCCTAAACATATCCTGCCCTTAGATACAGTCTGGTATCAAACGGAGAAACACAGTGGGACCAACATTACGAATATTGTGACGACACGTGGTTTTTTTGTCATTATTCCTTCTCCCTTGCCATCCTTATCTCTTCATGATGTTGGCTCCATAGCTCTTGCACCAACGGTTTGCAAGATTATAACAGGTTGATCGAGACCCATGATGGAGGGCACAGTGGTGGCATGGAAGATGATGGTAACTGGAGTTTAATCCATAGACTGAAACAAGGCCGTGTTGCCTAATTGGTTCAGTATTTTAATCATAGAAATTCAAGTGTGCTAGCCTACCATCTTTAGCAAATGAACAGTGGTCTGCCACTCTCCTACTTAATCTGGCTATTGACATAGTTAAATTAAGAAATGAAATGGGGACATTCAATATTTTTTGCCTGAAGAATGCCTACGTTCTAGTTGGAGACCTGGTTGTGAGTTACGGCAAAACATAAAATGGCAACATTTCTCAGGCTAAGTCAGCAAGTGGCGAGGTACTAAGCGAGATACAATTACTGTTGCTTTACGTTTCAGAATTAGATGGCATAAATGAGAAGTGTTGACACAAATTTCATTGTGTGAGTGTTTCCACTTTAATCAATGCATAAGAATTGACCCCGTTGAAATAACGGGGCCAATGGTATTGCTACTCAGAATTCTGTCGATATTGTTTCTTCATTCACTACGTATAGTATACTGTTTTAAAATAATATAGATTAACAAAAAATGCATAAGCCTATAGTGTGTATGACTTATCTTTATGCATCTACCGTGAAGTTAAAATAGGTCACTGAGTAATTGTGACAGTGTAATTTTTATTCTAATTGTTATTTATTGTTTTTTTAAACATCGCAGTAATCACAAATATTGTAAAGCAAAAATCAAGGTAATTGTGTGATCGAAATTTCATTATCGCCCCTCCCTACAGCTTAGATTCAGCTGCTAAGATTTTTCTGGCATGCCTGCTAAAGTCGCTATGTTTAATGCAGTCTTAATGTACGAGTCGACCAAGTTTCTGAATTTATAAAATTTGTGTTAACAGGCACATAAGGGAATATGCTTGTTTATTACAACAACAGCTCTTTTTAGAGAATCGTAAATTTAAAAAGATCAGTGCTGCATTAAGCGTATATACCACAATATCACATAATTCGACATTAAAGGGATACCTCCCAGCGCCATTTTCCTCGATCCTCCACATCAAGTACGACCCCAAAGGTCAATTTACTTACCGTTAGTCTTCCCCTTGCTAAAAATCCGTTTTAAAATTTGGCGTCTAGGAGATTTACTGTTGAATATTACTAACTTTATTTACGTTCGTCCCGAACATAAATGACGCATCGCGCGCCTACAATGACCTTAGAAGTTTTGTCTGTGTGTGCACAGTATTAATTTTAATCGTTTGGTAGTAATTACTATGAGATAAAAAATCTAGAAGGCTAATGCAGTACAAATTAAAATTAATTATTCCAATAGATCGCCGAAGCAAAATTATAAGACAGTAGTCTAGAAAATTATAAATTGTGATTTTAAAATACAAGATCCATTCCGGTTTTTGACGACATAATCAATGGGTTCACGCTGGATGGACTATTAGGCGCAATGCCAATTGAGACAGTAGCTACGGTTTTCGCTGCGATGAATGAAGCTACCGTCTCAGTTGACCTTAGCAGCGGTAAATACGCGGATGTGATCGTGGCGTGGGTGTTGTGAGGCAGGCGGAACGTTATAAGGCAGGCTGGATGTTGCTTTAACTATATGGTACTATTCCTTGGAACCAGATGCCACTGTCAAACAATATCTAAAGCTAATGACAGTTACAGTGACTTGAGAATGGTTGTGTACGTTTTTTTTATAGCCAACAATACGATAATACCGTCACATTGTTATCCACGGGCAGCTCGGATGAAATGCGACAAACTTACCACATTGTTGGTGAAAACAGTTTTCTCTGAAACGTGTATGACTGCATCAATTTTCAGCACTGTTGTATATACCACACGCCATGGCTGTTTGCTGTGCCGTGCATATCACGTGACTGGGCTAGTCCAATCAGACGGCCAAACAGCCGTTGTTCCCGTTCGTCATTGGCTAACTCATGGTGACGTCACGGCAAACAGCCATTGCGCATGGTTTAATTACGTATTTACCACTTCTTAGAACTAGGATGCTTCTCCCATGTTGATCCGTGTTTGGAAGAAAGAACTGGAGATGTTCCTTTAGTGCGTGCTCGATACGGGACGGACGATATTTGGTAAATATTTCCGGGTATTGGTCTCGAACCTTGTAATATTTCTGTACAAGTCCAAAGGCCTGTTCAACATCAAACTTGTAACCACGCAGGAAGCTCAACAGGAAGGCATCATCTGTTGGACAAATCAAATTGGGTTCAGCTGAAACAAAACAAGAGTCATGTTCATAAATGAAGGAAAATATTTGAGGAGAGAGACCAAATTCAAGAAAAATAAACATGACGAAAATAAAAAGGAACTGTGGACAGGATGAACATAACTGAAGATCAGTGGTCTGTATCCGAGTTATATCAGCTTACATTTGTATGCAGGTTGAACTTACTTTGCTTCATTTTGTTTAGGAGCTATGAACGCAATGCGAATCAAATTCTGAATTAGCAACAATCAGGCACGGCACGTGGTGCCAGATGCATCTTGGCCACTGTTTATTCAAATGACCTTAAGGAAACAAAAAAAAACTGCAGTAATATGTTTCAAGGGTGAGTAAAAACATATGTGCCTATTAGAGCCAATTACTTAAAACTAAAAAGATGTAAAATTTATTGACGATGGCTCCACGCGATGAGAGTTGCCCCAAGCATGAATGCGTTAATTTACGGCACGTTTCGGTGAGTCGTTGAGAAACTATTAAACTTGCATAGGAACTAAGGCTCGAAACGAAAGCAAGAAAACTAATCGGGAATTGACTCGCATTTCTCTCAATTCGAAGTACTATTCCGAGTTATAGTAGCGCTCGAAATGGGGGTAAAATGTGTATAACCACTTACTTCGATTCCGTGTGTTACCACCTACTTCCACCTACTGCCGTTAATTTACGGTACGTTTCGGTAAGTGGTTGAGAAACTAGGAACTAACACGCATATGAACTAAGGCTCGAAACGAGGGCAAGAAAACTAATAGGGAATTGACTCGCATTTCTCTAAATTCAAATTACTATTCCGAGTTAAAAAGTAGCGCACGAAATCGGAGAAAGTGTATATAACCACTTACTACGATTCTGTGTGTTATATCACCTACTTCCATCTGTACTCTCAACAATTCCCACATTGCCGGTTTACAAATGTATTTTCACAGTAAGAAAACATTGGCGAAAGGAACGTGGATATTTGTCCATCAGAAAAAATATCCAGTGCAGCAGTTAAACTATATTTACTTGGAATTTCTTTATCAAACAATCCACATCCATGATACAAGACCAGGGAGATGGTGGTCTGACCCCATGTCCATAATTGTATGAATGCAACAGCATCGTACGAATACAATCAGGAAGGATAAGTCAACTGGCAATGACTTCTCTGTGCTGATTCATTACGTTTATTTATTACATGTTTTTCCATATAGTGGGGAAATCAGGAACCGGAACTGGGGCCTTCTCCTCTCCTATTTCTTATTTTTTTTTTGTATCAAGTAAGTTTTGCTTAGCCTTATCGTTATTTCAGGTTTACGAAATTCACAGTTCAGTTCCAATCAGGACATTAAACCACTGGAGAAAGGAAATAATACAGTTCAGTGTCTCTGAAGCAACAACATGGAGGGAAATAAATATCAAAAGGAAATGAAAAAATACACACATTACCGCACTACATAAACAATGAATTAATGCACAAAAATACCTGTAAATACACAAGGGTAATTGAAAGCTGCACAACAGCGAAAAATCGTGTACAAAAAAGGTATTGCACATCTAACTATGATTAGTGAATGATTTTCACTATAGGGCAGTGACACAACGTTGTATTATTGTATATAACTCTATGCTGGAGCCAGTAGCTGGGATAGCTGCAAGGGTCACTGGAGGGGGAAAAGAAGGGTGTGTTACTGAAGACAATGCTGTTAAGAGTGGATTTCTTAGGTCTATAATGCACGATTTTTGTCGATTTGTTGGCAGTTGCTGACATTTTTAGGCAAGTGGAATCTTTATTTTCCAGTTACAACCTAGCAGCATAAGGGATTGGAGAAAACAACGGTTTTAAGCTTAAAAAATCCGCTTTCAAAGCAATGTCTTGACTAGAAGTGCCGTTGTTTAACCCTCTATTTCAATCCAGTGCCCCTTGCAGCTATCTCTCTTGTGGCCAATATGACGTCACATGACGCTGCTCTATTGCATTTTTTCGTTATAAAAAATAAATCAGCCTAAACTTAATGATTGTCATTGCACCATACTGCACTGATCCATTAAGATGGAAGTGAAAACCAATCAAAACATTGGGTCCAAAAAGGGGAAGCAATAATACACTAATCTCCATGATGCATGCTTGGAAAGAGCCATATCCGAACACACATTAGTAGAATTCCTTTTGTTCTTTACGTATGAATTGATACGCCCATCCATATGTGACACACGTTTTCGTTACACCCTGTTTACGCGTCCAACAGTATTGCAGTTCCTGGTATTATTCGCTTTAAGCTGGCGATAAGTCATTTTATTATGTGCCGGTACACAAATCATACTTTTGCTGCCGCGACCATAGAATGACGTTGTTGCCGTCACAGATGGTAGTATAGGTGCATTAGTATTATAGGTGAAGGGCGACAAGGAAGCGTTATATACCAAAGCTGTTGAGATCACACTAATGAAGACTAGTTTCCGGATTACATGTCGACAGTGCACAAGCTGAAATGTAACGTTAAAGGGCCCACTTATAATATTGATTTCGACGCGTACGCGTGACGCTCGGCGCGTGAAACTAAGAGTTCTTCCCATGCTCAACGCTTAAGCGCGACCCTTTACAATTGTAGAGCAAGTGGGCCAACGCTCGCGTTTTGCTATTTTCAAGCGTCACGCGAATATCTACCGTACCTAGATCGGTGAGCGCCAAGCGACGCTCGCACGCTTAGTTGTTGCATGCTGGGACAGGAAACTGGCGGCATCAACGGATTCCATCGGCGCCACAAGAAAGGAAATCGTGGTGTGCTAAAAGGTTGAATGCTCAAAATAAACGGCAGATATCTTGACCCTTATGGCATCGAGTCTTGGTGCTATAGAAGGTGGCAGTTGTGAGTCAGCATAGTTGGAACGGAGTAGCGGCCAGCATTAGCAAGCTCACGCGTTTGATTTATAAATGAAAGAGCTTTTGCTTTAGCGTGACGATACCACGAGCGGGCCAAGCAGATTGTCCGCGAGCACTGCTTTGCTCATGAACGTACGCTTCGAGCCTCGAGCGTCACGCTCACGCACAAGCTTTTATATTGTAAACGCAGCATTAGTTTAAACCTTCAAACCTGTCAATTTTCTCATAGTGTTATGACAGGAGAGGACAGTTAGGATATACGTTGTGTGAGGATATAGTTAGTTTCAGTAACTATGAATGTAGTGTTTTGGCAGGTATTCCTAGAATGGTACTAAAATCTGTTGGTAGAGGTCGCTGCTTGTCTGATGGTTTGGTGTAGGTGAATCATCAGGCCAACATTAGTGCCACTGTATATTTTTTTCTTTTTTAAATTTTTATTTGGGCATATATTTGGTACAGTCTAAGCAACTCGTAGGTTCCTAAGTAAAATGAGTTAAAATTTAGCCTTCTGGTGATCTCTAGGTTCGAGTAGCTGAACTAATACTTTGCTCCATGCCGTATTTGTATAAGCGGTTCATCCACTACCCTAAAAATATCCACTTCGTGATATTGAATAATTTAAGGGGCACAGATGGTAAATGGCACTAAATCAGTAGGTTACCGTTTAATCGGTACACAAACAGTAAATATGAGAAAGAAAATTTGAGAAGAAAAAAAGGACAACTGCCCCGACTAAGAGTCGAACAAAGGATTGCATACTAGGATTGTTGCAAATTCACTGGCACCAGCCACTTGAACTCTACGAAGAAGTTTACCAGGGACCGAGCCACAAGGTCATGAGCCTCAGAGACATTCAGCCTCAGGATCCGCCATGTTTGAGGCACCCTTGGTGTTCTTATGTATAATTGCTAGATGTTTTTGACTTACTTGTGTATAGGCCTGTAGAGGGCGTTGTTCTACTACTACTGTTCTTATTGCGTTAAGTCGACATGTTGTCGGCTTTTTCTTGTGTACTTGAACCAAGAGACTCAGCTTGGGTCACTTTAAAAAGCTGTGTTCCGGGATGTGGAATAAACGGAAGTTAACATCGTTTTCTCACATGCTGGCTTTTTAGTTTAATGCAAAGGCTCTCCCAACTGGGCCTATTTTCGTCAAGGATTGATCACTTGCTGCAAAGGCGAAACTGGTTATAGGTTCCATCCGAGCTTAGAAGATGTTCAGCCTGTCTCATTTTTAACTCCTGGAACAGTATGAGTGAAATGCAGGGTTCGAGTTTCAGTCATTTTCGTTATGATCTTTCTTTGTCCGAGTAGTCTACATTAAATTCTCACAAGTGCAGTTTTTAAAGCACAGTGTTTGCTTCGTTAACTGTGCGTATTTCGAACAATGTTTTTTACTTTTATGTTTTTTCTTATTTTAACCCTCCCTCGCAAAAGCCTACCAAGAATATTCGAAAATATCTACGTTTTATTAAAGTGCAGTTGCGAGTTTACCCCCCTGGGACACGTGACGTTCCTACATAACTTTGTAGTTTTTAGTCTTCTGTACAGCCGTACCTGCTGGGAAGACTATTGTAACGACTTTGTCCGTCCGTCCGTCGCCTTTTTCAACTTCGCAACGGTACCTGATATTGACGACCACTGCTTGCAACGTTAGATTCAGTGTCTAAAGTTAGCTAAATAACACGGCAAATTAAAACATCGTTACTTCCGTATAGCTAATATAGACTTCTTCTTTTAACTAAATTAAATAATAACATTTTATTGTCGAATTGAAAGGATAAAACGCAGCCGTAAAAACAAAAAGCATTTTAGCTTCTCGTTTAAAATTGTCTCGTCGCATTGTTGCATGAATGAATTGAATTAGTATCGAACCAAATTCTCCATTAGGCCTATATGTTACGTACGAAATTAAAACTTTTCAGTTAAAAAAAATTAGGCCGAAAAAAGGAAAATTAGGCCTAAAATCACGTTACCACGGCAACGTCAGGTTGCTACGAGTTGCTGCTGGCTTCATAAACACCGTCTTTCCCGTCACTTCCCTACTACCACTGATCTATATAGACTACGTCGTGCGTTACGTTGTAACACCGTAACTGTGTGCCCAAAAGCAAACCGTGTTGCAAAAATGAATAGGCTTACTATGCAATCCAAACCTCGGGTAGCTGCTACTACGAAATTAAAGGTGCAAGTAAGAATTAGTCCTAAAAGTTGGCAAACACGCCTAAGATGTAAAATAAGCTCAAAACCCAACACATTTTTAACCGGCAATTCTGATGGTAACTGCTTTTAGATTATATAATAGAGATAGCTGTTGCATTGCGTGATAGAGGTGTGCGCCATTGGTAGTGGCAGAACTGTGCAGAAGACCGGATGCGACTAGGTAGTCGCTGCAGCCGTTTGTTACCATTACAACGTGTGGGTTAATAAGTTAGTATGCCCGTATATAAACCTTCATAGTTTGTCCATTTATTTGTTGCTACATCGTTTTGTAGATTATTGTAACACTTACCTAACACCATTTCCCTAAGCGCCGCAATGTCTCGTGCACGAGTTTCTGGGTTTTCATTTAATTCTTCTTTCGCCCGTTTTAACAACTCGGGGTTGTCGTCACAGACTATTGATCGAAATTCCTCGATATCCTGAGAATTTCTCTTCCCATCGCTGTGTCTTGTTTTACTGGACATTCTGAAAATCTGCAATGAAAACAACGTGCATTAGAATTGTATTAAAGGGTTGCACTTGCATAATGAGGTTATAGTAAAAGCAGTCAGAGGAACGTGATTTTTTTATTCCTTTCTTTCTTTTCCGCTATAGAAAGTTACTCAAAGTCAGAAACAGTATTGTTCATTGGCAATTTATAAATAATTTTGAGGTTAGCAAATGTGTCCATAGCGTATTAATAACCCATACCCAACCGATGAGAGATCAAAATTGTCATTCAGGACGTATGGTTGCATATACTTCACAATGACACATACGTTTGGCAGTTTTTCAAATGTGTACCAGTTGAAAATCTTTGATGAGACGCTAGATTATACATTAAAAAAAAAGCAAAGCCTCCTGTATTACACAACAAACAACCAGATCCAAAGGGAAAAGAACATTTTAGTTGATAAGTGAGAATTTTTAGGTAACTTGGTGGGCTGACAATGGCATCCTCTTTGCATCAGCAATGTAGAACTCACAAATGAAAATTTTAATTAGCACCTCTTAAAACTGGAACCACCCTTGCCATCAGTAATTTTCACTACCCCTTACACACCACATCAAAGATGAAGAAACCAACAAGTCAGAAGTCAGTGCTTTACTGGTAAGTTATTGGAAAAAAACTAGGTAATAATTAGCAATGATACATACTGAAAACTTTAACGTCCGAGGTTCCAAATTGTGGTCAGTAGTTATTTTTATGATAGGGCCTAAAAAATGCTTGAGCGCCCCTCAATAGGGAATGAAGATTCGATGATCCTCATCTTATCTCTGATTCCCCCTCTTCTGC